>BHFT01027709.1:0-16323 GCA_004320025.1 Laticauda laticaudata
CCGAAGAAAGCTAAACAGCACAAATATATATATATATATATATATAATTTATTTTATGGTTATTCGGGTTTTCTCCCACGTAAAATTGGAAGTAAAATTGGAGAAAACCCGAATAACCATAGATCCACATACAAACACCTGCAAAAACCTCAGAAAACAAATATATATATTTGTTCTGCCTGACAGAAAATCAGGCCTCTGTTTGAGCTTCTGACCCAAAAGCAAATGGTTGTTTTGTTTAAATGGGGAAAGACTACCATCAAAGTTGTCATGTGTATGATGATTATTGCTCCCTTTAAAGCTATTTTTACAACCAAAATATTCAGGATTTAAAACTGAAGACTTCCTTCCCTGTTTCTGGGAGCATCACTTTCAGAACTGGCTTGGGGTGAGTAGTGGTGGTGGAGTAGACAGTTGGGAACTTCTTTATTTTCAGGATTGAGTTCCAAAAGCTTGATGTATTTGATCCTGTTTTAATTTGGATCCAAATATAAATTTCCCTGGGTTTCAATTTTTATGCAATGTACATTTGTTATCTAGATATGAACAGCTGAAATTTAATGCTTTTATGTTTCTCTTACCAGAAACAGAAACTGCTTCTTTTGTACTTTTCAGTTTTTCTTTCTTCTAATTACTATTTTAACCTCCTACCACTAGCTTCTCTTTTAAATTAACAATTGAACTTCCTCTTGCTTTGTTGCTGTCCAATCCTGTTATTTCCCTGGCACTGTCTTTCACTCTGAATTTAGATAATGCTGGTTCTCCTCAGGTTGCCATTTCTCTTTTTAAGTTGGGGATGGTTGGAATTAATATGCTCCTTGTGAATATGAACTAAAAAAATGTTTCTGTTCTTCTTTAAAAATATATTTGTTTTATCAGCAAAAATAAAATGCAAACCAAGAAAAAATAACCCGTACATCCAGCACTAACAACAAAACAAGAAAAAAGATTGATGCACAAAAATGTTCCTCCACAACTTTATGTTTGCATAGTATGTAAAAGAAAGCTGTGAACCTTTTAGAAATGAAATGTCTCTGATAAACATTTCCCACTGTTTGGAGTTGAAAGTGCTTGTTCAGCTGCAATGACTTATTTGTCTAATGATTCCATGTTGGTTGTAAATCTCATAGAATCATGGGCTGGAATCTGAGCAAACTGTTCTCAGTTTAGACAGAATATAATGGAATATCGGTACATATGCTATATGTCTGTAACACAGCTATATGGAAATATCTAACTCTACACAAACACCCAAATTGGAAACTGAAGATGTTCAACACCAGAAATAGGGTAGTCCAATGGCTTGTAGACATTGACTTGCAATATCTATGAGCCAGAGCTAACAAAACTTGCTCCCTTTGATCTTCAGCCAATTTAATAATTACGGACTGAGGATGGCTTCCTATTTTTACACTCTAACCATTCCCAAGTATAGAAGAGCTTTCTCCCTAGCTCACTTTAATGTTCTGTCCTCAGCACTACTGGATGGGTGATTTAAGAGGCCGATTAACGAGCGGCTATGCCCCTGTGATAGAGCTGAGGTTGAAACTGTGGAGCATGTCCTTTTATATTGCCCTATGTATAATGCAGGCAGNGACTAATTTTCCCATGTTCTTCTTTTGTTGTACTTGTGTTTTGGTCTGTGACCGCAAATAAAGTATTATTATTATTAACACCAGAAATTAGCAAATATTTTTCCCCAGAAAGAAAGTTTCTTATTTGGTGCAAATATCATCATGGAGGTCTTAGAAATAGGAATGTGTAGGTATAAGTAAATTCAGACCACATAGTTACATTTTTACCCTATTGCCTTATTTGTATTTATGATATATTCTGTTACATTACATTTTTTCTAAATTAAAAAATAGAAGGATTATATTTGTTATTACAAGCAATTTGCCCTAATGCGTACAATTCTGTGTGTCTTCTGCTAATATAGAAACTTACCATAATTCAACAATAATGTATAAATTGACCACGGCCTATTTCAGAAAAGCACTTCATCATATAGAGGCGAAGTGCCTTATTGTAGCAGTTAATCTCTCTCTACCTTCCTGAAACATAGGCCTGACCTGTGTCATTTCTGCTTCTCTTCAACAAAAACTTTTGACTTTCATTTTGAAAGGAAAGAGGTCCATCATGCCTAAAGAAGCTCTTTAAATTGAACCAAGATGGGTACAAAACCCTAACCCTAGTTCCCTATGTTCAATGGAGTTTTCCCATGCAATGAGTTTAGGATTTCAAGGCAGACAGATTCAGGGGGGGAAACAGGTCCACTAGGCATAAAGAGGCTTTATTTTCTTTGAAACACTGTGGTTCTTTGGAACTTGGGATAATTCATTTCTCCATTGATAGCAACTCTGGCTCCATCTTGCTTCCAACTCCTGGGCTTTTGCAATCCTAAAATCACAAAGAAATGTTGTCTTTGCAGCTCTTCCTCATAGGAATTGCTCAGGCGATTTGGACAGAAAGCAGATAATATTCTTTGCTGTATGTCCATAGCATTTAAAAGTCAGTAAATAAAAAGATTTGCAGATGATCATCAAACTGCTGCATGAAATTGACGAGGAAGAGTACCGGCACTTTAAAAATACTTAACATCATGTTAGCCCCAGGTGTCGTATCTCTTTTAGCTGTCTGGCACACGATACACATTTTGCTATCCAGTACTATTTTACATAGATGCTCAGCAGATTATATATTTCCTCCAGCCTATGACCTTCTTAGAGTCATTTTTTCATTACCATCAGCTTTTCTATCAAGATATTCTATTACAGGGAGTCTTTTTGAGTAAAATTAGTTAATATATCATGCTTAGTTTAAAATTAATGAGCACAAGTATTGTTTTTGGAATATTCACATAACAAGGAGTGCTTAGCCATTTCCTTGTTCCTAACCCAAGGCTTTTAAAAGCTTTTTCAAGCAAGAAACATTTTTGCTTTTAAAATGTACCCTGCCATCTAAGCTTTAAAATGATATATTTTAACTTCAAAGCAATATTCCTGTAATGGCTGCATTATCTTCAAAAACCACATAGAAGTGAATAGTCAATTAACTCTAGAGTTAAATTTGAAGTTGGTGATTGATTTTTATCCTTAATACATCTTTTCACTTACCTAGAAAAACATGACTACATACACACTGCCACAGAATAGGGCTATGCAACAGTTCAGATTTGATTTCAGAAGGGCAAAACCTAGTACTTGATTGCAACTCATTAAATCAGCCACATCTTTTCTCATGAAGAAACACAGATACTTTAAAAAGTTACAAACAGATGCTACATTTGTGACCCTTTACACTCTTAGCATCTTTTGGGAATCAAACCTGAAGCTCCGTGCCATCCTACCAAAAAGGAAAGAAGAAAAGAATGGCATGTTTGTCTATGCTAATTAATTTGTAACTACTGTGTTTATCCAACAATACGGCCACTCCCAATAGGAAGTCCCAGCATGTTTTATAGGCATAAAATCAAATTAAGCCCCTTCCCCCAAATTAAGGCCTATATTAATGTGAATAGGAGGGTATGGCGGGGGTGTGTGGCTTGCCGTTAGGAAGTTCCCTGCCTGGTGCCAACACGAAGAGTTTGCTGGGTGTCCAGTGCAGCTGACAGGCAGGCCTCCTTGCGGTGGTGGAGCTCTTGCCAAGGCAGTGAGCGCGCTCCCCACCAGGCCCTCTGCTCATCCCGCCAGGGCTGCACCAGAGCTGTGCAGGATGGCAGAGCCAGGAAAGCGAGCCGTGGGTGCGCGCTGCCTGCAAGCAAAAGGGCCGGGCCAACCTGAGCTTGGCTTCCTTCCAAGTGCTCCAGCCCGAACCCGAAGGCATGGGAAAGGCCGCCGAGGCAGTAATAACTCCACATCTGTGGACAGGGAGGCAAGGCAACAGTCTGCGTCTCTCCAAGCTGAGCCTGCCAAGTGAGTGCCTCTTCCAGATGCCCATGCTGCTGCGCATTTGGAGCTGCCAGTGCTTTGGAGATGCATCGGGATGGCGGACAGGCTGGGCAAGGGGTGGAAAGGATTGGCGGCTTCAGGCTCTCTGCAAAACTGCCGCCAGGGAAGCAGCACTACTGTTGCCTCATCTCCTGTCAGGAGACAGTTGGGCACTATCACTGCCTCGTGCAGCCTCTCCAGTGGTCCCTTCAGGTTCGGGCTGGAGGGACTTGGGAAGTAAGCCAAGCTAGGTCAGCCTGGCTCTTTCACTTGGCAGGAGGGCACACACAGCACGGCTCACTTTCCTGGCTCTTCGCCCAGCCGCACACTCTGGTGTGGCCCTGGCGGGATGAGCGGATGCCCGGCAGGGAGCACTCGCTACCTTGGCAGAGCTCCACCACTGAGCAGGAGGGCCTGCCTGTCCGCTGTGCTGGGCACCCCAGGCAAAGCTCTTCACGTTCTGCCTGGCGCCAGGCAGGGCTGGCAGTGGGTACTTCTCCGGGATGGGCCGATCCTGCACTGCAGCCCTGGGAGATTTGCCCTCCAATGTGGGGTTTGGCTGCCCTTCGCAGGGGAGGCTTTGTCATACCAGTAGTAGGGTGTCATTTTTAAAAGAATTGGCTTTGCCTTTGAAGGCAAAGGGAAGGGGAGGGAAAGCGGCAACAGAAGCGCCTGAAGCCAAGTGTCTCCACTGGGCTCCGATTGCAGGGAGGAGCTCTGGCTGGCTGTGCGTGGCAATACCAAATGCCATGGCATTGCTCTAAAATGCCGCGGCAGCACGGGGAGAAGGGAAAGCAATGGTGGCGAAAGGTCTCCCGATACAAAGTGCCCCACCAATACCAAGGTCAACATCCAAGCCATCGCCACCCACCTGCCCGAGGATGCAAGGGGGGAAATTAAGACAGCCTAGCCATTTTTTCAGGGGTCAAAAAAAAATAAGGCCTGGCCTTATTTTGTGAGAAACACAGTAGAAGTGCAAACTTTAACAAATGCTGCACTTCAAAGAGAAATATAGGTAATCCTCAACTTATGGCCTCAACTGAGCCCAAATTTTCTGTTGTTAACTGAGACATTTGTTCAGTGAGTTTTGCCCCATTTTATGACCCTTCTTGACACAGGTATTTCGTGAATCACTGCAGTTGATAACTTAGTAACCTCTTTGTTAAGTGAATCTGGTTATCCTGTTTGATTTTGCTTATCAGAAGATTGTAAAAGGTGATCACATGACAATGGGACCCAGCAACAGTCATAAGTATGAACGAATAACCAAGCAGCTGAATTTTGATCACATAATCATGGTGATGCTGCAAAGATCATAGCTGTGAAAAACAGTCCTAGGTCACTTTTTACAGTGCCATTGTAATTTTGAATGGTCACTAACTGAAATGTTGTAACTAGAGAACTAGCTGTAGAATATTTATTACTATAACATAGAAAGATGGCTCACCTGTATGCTTGCATCCTATTTGTATCCTAACAGTGAGCTCCACCTTCACCTATGGCTAGTCACATCTGGAACTGGCTTTTCATTGCCGGTCTCTCATTTTAGATTACAATGACAAATCATCAACAGAGGAGCTGCAGAAAACTGTGTCCCATAGTGAGATTGGTGGGACATCATCAGACACCACAAAGATTACAGGAACTTAGTTTGCTGTTGTAGAGTATAATATGAGTGAAAAGTTTAACAGTTTCTCTCCAGTTTACACCAAAGAGAATTGAGCTTCTTTCTCACTCTTTTCTAATCAATGCTGACCCAATGTTTATTTAATTATTCTCACATTCCTTCTTCAAGGTGTTCTCATGTACCTCTTCAGTGGGCAAGTTAACATGATTTCTTTGAAATTGCTCCATCCTTATGGAACATTCTCCAGGAATATCTGTAGCTTTTATCTTGCTGCAGTTCTAGAAAAACATTCACATTATTCTTTTTTAATGTGTTTTTAGACCTAGCTGTCTGATTGTGGGCACTTATCTGAACACATTTGAGTTTTTATCCTTGCTTTTATATTAATACTGGTTTGGATTAAAGATGAAGATTTGTATTTCTGACAGAGATGGAATATTTATAAGTACTGTAAAATAAATTAGTGAAATAAATAAAAGTTATGAGTCTTTAGAATAAATGAACTAATATATGCTGATGTTTTCAGAGAGACCCCCAGAATTAATTCCATAACAAGAACATGGCCACTTTTGGCAAAAAGTCCATAGGTAATATTTGCTACTTTCTTGGTGCTATCTATCACAGGGGTGGCAGTGAATCAGGAAAAAAAGCACTTGGGATATCCAAACAGGTCTTTTAGACTAGAGGTGTCAAACTTGTCATATTGTGACTTTTCCCCCCTTCGCTAAACTGGATCTGCCTGTGGCCAGCATGTGACGCATCTGGCCCGAGGACTATGAGTTTGACAGGCCTGCCCTAGACAATCAAGTTTTATTTTGGATTAGATACCTTAAAACTGGAAGCAACATGTCTAATACTTGCATGATATCTTCAACCATGGCCTCTTTAGTAGGGTCTCAGTTTCTCTGTCATAGTCTGCCTACTCTTCCACAGCAATAAAGGAGGGTCCGATGGACAACTGTCATGCTTAGGTCTCCATAGGTAGAACTTAATATAAATATAATCCTGGAAGGCTGAGTAAAATATGATATCAATGTAAGACATGGTAATATTGCCTAGGGATTCAGCAACAGCATCTGTCTCCCATGTACATATACATGTATGTTATCTGCTAAGCCTGGCTACAAATACAAACCAGACAGCCAGAAATGCAATTAGCTTAAACAAAAGAGCTTAAGAAGTAAAAGGATGCCAATCAATCCTCTAATTTTTCAAAATAGACATGGCCTTTTGTGGGAAAGGGGCCCAGACAAATGTTCCCTTGGCACTGCTTCTGAGTAAATATGCATATTCTCAGGGAGTAACTTTCTCTCTCATACAGAGATCCTGATGGGTCTGTTTTTTAATAATATCTGATCTGAGAATACTCAGATGTAAGTGCCGTCAATATTTTCACATCTCATGAACTGTACCCAGTTTTGCCACTTGTCATAGTCTATTGTTAAATTTTAAAAAACTTTCCACAGAGCAAACACAAGGAAAAGAGGAAGGGCATGTGGTTGCTATTGGAAACTGAAACAAGCTTGGAGGAGGAATAAAACACTATGTGAACTTAAGAATTCTCCCAGTTAGTAGAAATTTATTTCTCGAAGCACCAACCCCACCATCGCCTTTGCATATGCACACAGCTCACAAAAGATGTGAAAGTAACCATAGTTAACAGGAAGAGGAAAGAATATACATTAATTTTATTTATTTATCTAATCTATTTAGAAGCTGCCTAAATTGCCAAGGCAACTTTAGGCATTATACAGCTCCATTACAGTTGTAAGTCAAGAAGTACCTGTACTACTAATAATAATCTACTAAACTTGTATGATGCCTGACTGTTAACAACTCTGGGCAGTTATTTCTAACAATCATACAAAGAAATTACAATAAAAACAATTAAAGATTAAGGGGAAAAGATGGCAAGTGTGATGACGTGAGGGATCTCACTCTCCTTCAACAAAGGCCTTGCTGAGGAGCAACAACAATTTTAACAACAATTTTAACAGTCCATGTCATGGCAGATGATAATTATAGCTGCAAATACAAACTTTAGGGCATTTAAAAAAAATTTTTAATGGTGTCACACATCACCCTGTCCCAGGGCCTGCTGAAAAGGCAAGCCTTCAGAGCTTTCCCAAAAATCTGTTGTACTATCACATCAAAAAATGAAATGAATCCTGTTGCTAAAGGTTTTGCACCAAATCACAGCATGTTGTTATAACTGACAATATAAGTATCAAAATCAAGAATGCAAGTTTCTTATTACTATTGGGGGACTCAGAAAAGATGAATAGTTTTAACTATTCAGGTGTTCAGGTTTAGTCTCTTTTTAAATGAAATGCTTGTGCAGGTGTCCTGCTCATCTGTATTCTTGATCAAAGTTTTTCAATTACATTCTGGAGAGTGATTAGGGGAAGGTAGAGGGACAGCTGGAGCAGAGATGAAGAGTTCCAACTGTATTCCATCACAATCTGTTCCTGATAAGATGGACCCTGGCAGGTTGTGAATGATGCGATAAAATGAAGAATGAAATGTGTGGTTGCCACCTGACACTACCACAAGAAAAATAAAATAGTCAAAGAAGAAGCCTACCTTTCTGACAAAAACAGTTCTAATTTTGGATTTTAAAAAGAGAATAATTCAAAATACCATTCAAAAGGCATCAAAATTTAACTTTCGCAGACATATAGCGAGCAAGCATCAAAAGAAAGGAAGAAGTGTCACTTTTAAGAGTATTTTGGTTCCTGAGATGTGAAGAAAATGTAAATCCTTTTTCTTGCTTAGGGTTGATGTGATTCTACATGCACATAGATAAGTGTGATAATTTTGGTAATCCGTTTTTCTATACCCCTTAGCTTGATTACCAAATCCAATTGATTTAAAAATAGAGTAATGTCAAGATAGTACATTTGGATCTTCAAAGATAAACAACATTCACAGCCTCTTATTTCTGCTTAATAGCAGGCTGTGAAATTTGAAGGAGTATATGTATATTTCTGTTTTTCCTAAAATACTAAGAATGAGCCACACAGTCCAACATTCATTCATTGCATGTTTTGAGTAACTATCAATTGGGTCAGCTAGACATGGTTAGCTGTAACGTAAGAATAAAACTACAACCATTGGTTCTATAAATCCCTCTATTATCCGATTGAGCTAAAGGCAATCGTTGTGCATTTATTTTTTATCATAATTTTAATTGCTTTAATAGCCAACAAATTTTACTTAAAAATTGCATTGAACCAAACATTTACTGTAACTCAGCTGTGAGTATTAATAGTATTCAAATTCTTGATGGGGAAAAACATGTGGAAAAAGTAAGCTTTTAAAAAAATTATATTTGAAAATAGTTGAAAAATAATATTTGAAGATTAACTGGTAGAAAAGATCAGCTGAATATGTACAATAATCTACCTTCAAGAGAGAGAAAAGTTAGTAAAGATTTTTTTAATGCTTTTAATTTTCAATGAAAATATTCCAGAAAAACCAGGTTTAATGTGAAAATTAAATGTGGTTTACACATATCTGGTAGGAGAAAGAGAACAAAAAAGGCATCTGATTATAATGGAATATCATATTAAAAGATGACAAATAGTTTCAGATAGTGGATTTGTAATAACTGAAAAGTATTTCTGGTCAGGGTTCAAATCAACTTTCGATTCAACCAGGTTATCAGACAAACTTCCAAACATTTTTTTTTCTTCCTTTGAATGGGAAATGTTTCTCCTTAGGGCTATCTGAAAAACATTAGACAAAGAGACATTTCGAATAGCAGGATAGTTTCTGGAAAGTCAGTCCAAAGCCCTTTCTTCACTTTCAACCTTCCTCTGAACATGCAAGGCAAATATACTGTGGAAGGAAATCCTTAAAGTGATTTGAATGAACTCTTCCTTCCCTTTGATTTGTCCCCTGGGACTTTAAGGCAGCATCAAGAGTTTTGGTTTCTGCACTTGGTTTCCAATTACAAAAGGAAAACACTGTTAACACAAGAGCATGGGTACGTAGGTGTGTTTTGGAGAAAGCTTTGTGTTGTGTGGGAGAGCAGAGAAGAAGAATTCACAGTTGAGGGAGTGGAGCAGCCATCAGCTCAGCAGGCAATTGATGGTGAAGGAGGAGCCAACTTGGACTTCGACAAAGCTACAGCAGACAAGCTGAAAAGAAATCCAGCAGCTTCACCATCCCAATAGAGATGTTACAGCCAACTAGTAGCTGGTAAAGCATCTTCCTTTTCTCACTTCAGCACAGACAAAGGAGTCTGCAAAACCAACACTTCAGAAGCAATTCAGAACAGCAGCTAAGAGCAATAAAAGCCAAGTAACTTGAAGATGAATAAGGGCTGGCTAAAACCTGTGTTATAAGTTCAGAAAAAACTGTCCTTGTAATCTGTAACTCTTACACTGCAAAAACATATGGAATACACAACTCGATCAGATCAAAACAATAGATGCAATCTACACAGACTTCTGTAAAGCCTTTGATTCAGTGGTACATGACAAACTACCAAAACTAAAATCTTATGATATCTCTGGACACCTGCATAACTGGATAGATGCATTTCTGTCAAACAGACAACAAATGATCAAAAATGGGAATGTCCTATCAACTTCTGTACCTGTCAATAGTGGTGTCCCCCAAGGCAGTGTTCTAGGACCAACTCTTTTCATACTCTACATAAATGACCCTCTGTGATCATATTTAAGAGCAATTGCGTCCTCTTCGCTGATGTTGTAAAGCTGTTGAATACCACAGACAATACTGCTACCCTTCAAAAAGATCTTGACTATGTATCAGAATGGCCAAACAAATGGCAACTTCAAATCTCAACAAATAAATGTTCTGTCTTACATATTGCAAAAATCAGAAAATAAAATACAAGCTAAATAGTCAAGACCTTTGTTGATGATCCAAGCTCTATAAAAGGACCTTGGAATACTCATCTCTAATGATCGAAGTGCTAGAGCCCACTGTAACTACATAGCCAAAAAGCCTATATAGCCATTAAGAGTTTGTGAACCTAATCCTACATAGCTTTTTCTCTGGTAATATCACACCACTAACTAGAGCATACAAAACATTTGCTAGACCAATACTCAAATACAGCTCATCAGTCTGGAACCACATTACGTACCTGATATTAACACAGTTGAGAAAGTCCAGAAATATTTCACAAAAGAGTTCTCACTCCTCTATTCATTGTAGAATACTTATGCACCAGACTTGAAATTCTAGACCTAGAAAACCTTGAATTATGTCATCTTCGGTCTGATCTAAGTATGGTATATAAAATTATACATTGCAATGACTTACCTGTCAATGACTACTTCAGCTTCAACCATAACAACTCAAGAGCACATAATGGAACAAACTCAAGGTGAACCGCACCAAACTTGATTGCAGGAAATACGACTTCAGCAACAGAGTGGTCAACGTCTGAGAATACTCTACCTGACTCTGTGATTTCTTCCCCAAACCAAAAACTTTAACCTTAGACTGTCTACTCTTGACCTCACCCCTTTCCTAAGAGGTCTGTAGGAGGCGTGCATGAAGCATACCAATGTGCCTACTGTCCCTGTCCTATTGTTTCTTTTATTTTTCTTATATGTACCCATTTCATGTATTCATAACAATGTATATACTTGTACCTATTATCTTGTAAGTGATTGACAAATCAAAATAAAATAAATAAATAAGTAAATAAATAAATAAATAAATAATTTTTTTTAAAAAAGGGGGCCGGTTAAAACCTGTGTTATAAGTTCAGGCAACTGAGGAGAAAAGAATTGTTCATAGGATTGTTTAGGTATGAGAGAAAAACCTACTCATGGGCATACACATTCGTATAAAAGTAAGATTATGTGCCATCAAGCATCATTTTCAACTCCACGTCAAGTCTCATTGAGATTTTCCATGATAGTCTATCTTTAACCTGTTCTTTCAAGCCTTCCAAAGATACACTTGTCCATATTTTAATGGAGTCTGTCTACCTTGTTGCTGAAAATCCTCTTCTTCTCTTTCCTTTACTTTTCCCAACATTAACACCTTCTTCAGAGAGCTACGATTTCATGTTATGTGTCCATGGGATCATTTGAGCATGGTCATTTGTGGCTTGAGTAAGAATGCTGGGTTGGTTTGTTCAATCATACATCAGTTTGTTTTCCTGGCTGTCCAGAATATTTTCAGGAGTCTTCTCCAGCACCAAAGTTCAAATGAATCAATACTCTTCCTATACTGCTTCTTTAAAGTCCAATTTTTGCTTCCATACATTGTCACAGGCTTAGTGATTAGGGTTACATATAATAAAAGCCTTCCTGTGGTTTATGTTATTTCTTTGTGTTTTTTGTTGTTGGTCTGTAAGGCAGTAATAGATAAGAAATATACTTCTTGCTCTTGTAAGAGACTGTAAAAAACCCACATTCATAACATTTAATTCCAACTTTTAAAAAGGTTATAAAAATGTAAACCAGTAAAAATGTTTAAATATTATTGTACATCAAATGTAATTACAATATATGAAATGTATACATTGTAATGATATGTCATTAACAATAATTTTCTGTCTCCTGGACAGATTTTATATAATTCAGAATATCCTCAGAACCAAGCAGAAGTCTTAAACTTGCCAAGTTTGACCTAGATGGTCACCCATCTCATGCAATGATTCCAGATACACAAGAAGCAATGAAAACATGGTAAACACGAAACCACCCCTAACTCTCAACCCCATCTTTGCCCAATGGTGAGGGCAAAAGTCAAGCCTTCACTGCCTGGAATTACTACTTGTTTCTGCCACCCAGGAAATTCCCTGGGGTCAGTCTGGATCTTGGACTGAAATAAGTTTTCTACTGCTGCAGTAGATATTGCCATATGCATGAAATATGCCCACACAAGCCACTTGAAATTCTGTGCTGCAACTGAAGAATAATTATCTCTTCAAGGTTTCTTCTTGACACAATGTCTTCCGGAACATTTATTACAAGAATTGATAATTTGCATAATAAATATGCATGTGATAAATTTGCATCTTTATTCTAGAACAGATGTTTAAAGAAAACATTCTTGGCTAATTGATGCTCTCAGATAGACAACAGAAATGAAAATAACCAAGGGTCAAACAATAAAAGTTATTTAACTGAACAAAGTAATATATCATTTCTAGGAGAGAATTACTATTAAAGTTAAATTGTTGGGATTCCACAGGTAAGGAACATGAAACTAATCTTTAAAGGGAGAATGCTGAATGTAGCACTGTTATCATTTGAAAATAGCTCTGTCGTAGTTACAGCAAATGAGGATCAAATATGTTGTTTACTTTAATTGATTTTAACTGTTGTTTTAAAATTTGTATTTTTATTTTAACCATAGTATGCCACCTTGACTATTTCTATAAATAGAAAAGAGGAACATAAATGCAATCAGTAAATTCATAAATTTCATATTACATTGAAATAAATCATAATAGATAATAATTTTATTGGAACCAACAATAGTAAATAAATAAGGTATACAAGGTTTTTAATTCTCTAAAACTGTTCTTCAGATGCAATACTGCAAAAAAGGAAATATTGTATCAATTTACATGTGGCATTCAGTTACTGGAAAAATGATTGCTTCTTTTGCCTTGAAAATCAATTACCTTCTATGTCCTATCTCTTTTTTACTCTGCATGGTATACACAGATATTATATCATGCTTTATACATAATTTTTATATCAGTAGTGCCAGAAAATAATGGGGGGTGGGGTGGATTTCCTAACAAATATATTCAAATTATATACTTCACCTTAAACTGACTTTGATATGCAGATCCTACATCTGTCAGGTGCTTTGAATGAACGATAAGAATTGTCTAATCTCTTTTCCATAAACGCTACATAAACCACATCAGTTATAGATTCACTGTGGACTTTAACTGTAAATAAGAAGCTTTTTTTCACCAAAAATAGTTACTTGGATCTGCAGTGTTTTAAATTATTACTCTTAGTATTATTTCATTTCCTTTCTTTAGGATATGGATATATTTTTATATTTACATAAAAATGACACAGACATTTGCTGAGGTATCTGGATTGCACATTAGTAATTGTCCTAAAATCATTGAATCAGTGGTTAAGGATAGACTGAAGCTTTCCTCTTAATCCTATCTGGTCAGGATTCAGTTTTCATGGTGGTCAGCACCATGCCTATGAAAAGCTCATAAGAGAGCTTGAACGTCATATGAATCTTGGTTTAAATTCCCCAGTAGCTGACGAGAAACTGTTTTAGATACTGAAGATATACTTGACATAATTAACTGTTCATAATCTGACCATACATAAATCTGTTAATTCCTCCTTTAAATTGTCTATATTGATGTCTATCACCAGGTCATCTTAGAAACATGAGTGCTGTAATCTAAATAGGAACATACCAGACCATGAATAGCTGGAAAAATAATTGTAATTGGTACAGTTTTCCATTATGTATTTCCATTATGTATATTGAGCATGGGCATAAAATAAAACTCATGTGTCAGAAAAATCAAAATCCTCTCTCTCTCCCTCCCTCCCTCCCAATGTGTTTGTTTTATATTTAACTTTGCTTGGAGTAGCAAATTAAACTGATAGAAATGCTAACCTCTTTCATCATAGAACATTCAAAGCAAGTAGAATTGTTCATATTCTCAAATAATGTACACTACCAGCCAATAACAATAAGTTTGCCAGAAGCAATGCTTTTGGCAAAGGCTACAGAACCAGATAAAAAATAGCATCACCCTATAGTCCCTTAGAAGACTTTGGAGTTCAGGCATATCTTTTTACATTATTCTGCTTGCAATCAAATTAAAAGAAAAACAAAGTCTATTGTTAAGCAGGAATAGACTGACACTGTTACAAAAAGGAGGTGATAATTCATTTTTAACATACTGTATGCAGAGTTATTTCTCAAAGTATGTGAATATTCAATCTAGGACAATTTACAGATTCTGTATGGAGTAATTCTCATCATTTTGGACAGCATAGTACAATATACAATTGTATGATGCAGTTTAACCAAGATGTATATTATACAAGCGGATACATCTGATTAGAGAACATAAAACATCATTATTAGAATTGTCTGTTTTTCAGCTAACATTTTAACATTCATTTCTCCCATACATATTGGAGCTGTGATGCTTATAAATTTAGCGCCCCATCCCAAGTTGAGAATGTTGTAACCAGAGGTGGAATTCAGCAGGTTCTGACCAGTTCTGGAGAACCAGTAGTGGAAATTTTGAGTAATTTGGAGAACTGGCAAATACCACCTCTGACTGGCCCTGGCCCCATCTATTCTCTGCCTCCCGAGTCCCAGCTGATCAGTTGGATCTTCTTTTGTTGCCCTGCACAGGACAACGGAGCTGGAAAGCAGTTAGTGGGGAGGGAATGGGGATTTTGCAGTAACCTTACCCTGCCACACCTACCAAGCCATGCCCACCAAGCCACACCACACCCACCAAGCCAGGCCCACAGAACCAGTAGTAATAATTTTGGAATCCCACCACTGGTTGTAACCACATTACATACTGTTCCCAATAGGATCCTTTATGTGCAACAGGAGTGGGGAGAGGGCTTGCATTGCAGGGAAGAAGAAAAAAAGGGGGAAATATTGATATAAAATAAACTAGAATGTAAAGAATTCAATAGATGAGTCTAAAATCAATAGATGACTACCAGTTTGCAATTGATTTAACCCTCCTTAGTTTTTGCTCTTTAATTTTTAGACTTGATTATTGTTAAGAACAATTAAGTTATATCTGTGTACCATCCATCCATTTATGCATGATAAAAGTATGGCATTTATGCATAGCAAAATCTGTCTGTTGAAACAAAGAATGGACCTTTGAGCTGCAACTATAACATTACTACAATTGTTCTGCAGTATTTAAATATTTAGAAAAATACATGGTCATAAAATGTATGGTTTTATTTTTGCAGGTTATCTAATATCAGCTGCCCAGTTTCCTCCCCCCTTTAAAAAAACATTCTTTCCTCCAACTTACCTCTGAAACAGTTTCCCCAGGAGATGCTCTGTAGAAAAACAAAGGGGAAAATTGGTAATAATTAGGAGGTTGAAGAATGGAGACTAAGCTGGGATCCAAAACATACTTCTTTGAAAAGAGGTTCCAATGAAATCAGTGAGGCCATTTCCACATCATGTCTGAAGAATCAGAGTATGTGGAAGAAAGAAATGCTTATTGAGAACAGAGACTGGAAAACATTAAAGGCTAGATATTGACCAGCAGCCAAAAAACATACCAAGTGGAAAAACAGACATGAGGATTTGCAAGGAGTTGGCAGGCACTTGCACAAGGAAATGCCAACACAGAACATACAAAGTGACTAAAATGAATTAGGGATGACGAAAGAGAAAAAGGAAGAAAAGCCAGACCAAGGGTAGAGAGAGAAAATAATTTGGAAAGCTTTCTAAATTATGTGAAATAAAAATAAATGGAAAATCACCAAAAAAAAACCCCCAAAACGAAACAAAATGGTATGCATCTACAAACTATGTGCAGAGATACTCTACTGGTAGTATAGTGTACAGAAAAAATAAAACTAAAAATTATGATGTAGTTCATCTCTTCTATTCCTCAAGACCCTGAAGAAAAGCTTGCTGTTGGAAATGGTGTCCAACAATTAATTATTTTGCACTAAGAATCATGTTCGATTCAAAGAACAAATTCAAGATTCCTAGAAAGCTGTATTGAGAAAAGCCCATGTCACACTGCACCAACGGATGGAAAGAGGATGTAAAACG
>BHFT01027710.1:0-27970 GCA_004320025.1 Laticauda laticaudata
CGGAAGTGACACCGGCCTCTTACAGGGGGACAAAAAGCAGAAGCAGGCTGCTTGGAGACAGAGGGCGGAGAGTATGGGTTACACTTCGGAGGTGCTCCTTTTCGGTCGTGGAAACCATATGCACACCTGGTACGGGAAGCTGCACCTGAAGAAAAATCTGGCCAGGCCACAGTTAAAACTTGACAGACAGAGAGACCTACGTCATGTCTAAGCTGCCAGCTTCCTGAGGGTTGAGATCGCACCGAGGAGCACCCAGAGCCCCTCTGTTCTACCCTCTCTCTCTGGCAGCCTGCTGAGACCAGTACTCTTCCGGACCGAGAGTCGAGTCCCTGTCTCCAGGCAGGATTCTGTGCGAGGGCGTTGCCAAGGCGGAGAACCCGCGGACAGCTGTTGTAACCATGGTGGAGCGCCCGAGGGGAGGGATTCCCTGGTGCGGTGGGAGAAAGGAGACATCGAAGTTCCCCACAGTCGTAGCCGCATCCACTCCCCCCATGCTCCACCTCCACAGAAAGGCAGGAGAGCCAGGAACAGCAGGAGGGCAGAGCCCACACTGTCCTGCTGGAGATCAGGCGACACCATCCGCACCATCACAGACTCTCTCTCAGCTGGTTTCCACACCGACTCCTTCATCCTCCAACCACAAGCCCTTCCTCCCAACCTATGTCTACCAAGCCCTGAGGGACATGGAGGAATCCCCAGTTACCAGGTGGTGAAGACTGGATCATTGGAGCTGCTTCCACAACCCCTTCCAGGACCCAGAGGAACCTTGCCTCCAAACCCAGTCCAGGTCTGCTCCGGCCACCCAGGTGATGTCCCTCCCATTACCAAGGCTTCCCACAGCCCCTCACCTACCAGGGATACGGCTACCAGAAAGTCCAGCAGGCACAGGGCAGGCAGGCCCTTTCCAGTCCCAGGGCACAGAAGTTCAATCGGGGTGAACACCGTTGCCACCGGGTTCCACTGATGCCACGATGCCAGCCACGCCCAATGATGCCACCGATGACAGCGAAGCCACCAACACCACCGATGCCACCCCACGCCAGTCTCACCCAGCTGCAGACCAGACAGCCCCACTACACTAACTCCTTCCTCACCCCACAGCCAAGCCCGGCCCTCAGTAATCTGTCATCAGTACTGGGGCCTGACCACTCCTAATGCATGGAGGAAGGACCTCTCAGCATCCACGGTCTGAGCCAGCTGTCTGAAGAGCTTCTCCAACCAACTACCGTCCCCTGTTGTCCTCTCAGGGCAAGGCACCCCAGTTGGTGCCTTCAGACCAGCCCTCCAGCACCACCCACCTCCCACAGCACCTGGACCTTTCACCCCTGAGACTGCGGCACACCTCCGATGTGACCAATAAGAGTGCCAGAGAACGGATAGCTGGCTACCTGTAGAGTTTATTTGGACACTTGACTTGGGTCATTTTTTTTTTACAGCATTGGTTGTTCAATAAAAGTTTATCTTTGATTCACCCACACTTACTTCATTTCTTTTTTTTTAATGAAGTCTTTTTGGAACTTTTAAAATTGGTTTTAAGCCTTTGCATGGTTGTGGGATGGGTTATAGATAGCCAGTGGCGAATGGGCAGGGATACCTGTGCGGATGGTAATAGCTTGGCATGCGGTAAGGATAGCAGTGGGATAGATAAACCTCCAGCTGCAAGCAGTCGTGGGGACTGTATGGTCCCACCCTCCCAGGTGCCACCACCTATGGCCCTTCATTATTCAATTACACAATGTAAAGCATTTGATCCACACATGTCAACATAAACACAACTCTTTATTAAATGCCCTGCTCATTTTAGGCCCACCCAACATACCATGGCCCAATCTCATCCGTGTTGATGAGACAGGCTGATGGAAGCAACCATTAAATCATTTATATCCTGTCTTGCTGACCTCCCATGCCTCCAGCTGGGAGTTGCCCACCGGTGGTCTCAGGACGGTTGCGCTGCTTCTTCCCTTCCCGTTGAGGCTCTGTTGGGGCCTGCACATCCTGAGTGTCTATCAGGTTTCGCCCTTGCCTCCATTCACCAGTCTCCATGGTTCCCATTGCCTTGTTGGAGGTCCACGAGCCTGTTCTGCTAAGATCGGATAGAGGGTGCGCTATGAATGATTCGTGCAGGAATTCAGCAACTTCCACGATCCTCCTCACAGTCTCGGGCGAATCCTGCATGGTGGATGAGAAGTACTGAACCTGTTGGCCAGGATAGCCAAGGATTCTCCACCATCCACCTTGCCCTGGACCAGCCTGCTTTAGTCGGAAGATCCTCTCTCACAGGTGAGGAGTCCTGGAGGGTGTAGGGCTCATGAGGTAGGTTCTAGGGGGAGAAAGGCGTCATCCCCCACGATGAAGTAGGTCACATACTTGCGTGTCGTTCGGCAGGGGGTTCTGGATCTGGAAAGCCATGATTGAGGGTTGCCTTCCAGCCTCTCCTTTGAGGTTCACTGGTGTTTATACCTGGGCATCTGAACATGAGCCGCTGCCTGAAGCATTTGATGTTACATGAACTTGTATGTCAGCACTTGACCATGTAAGAGACGATGCTGAAGAAGCCCTTGTAGTTGAAATAAGGGGAGCCGACTGGGTGGTGCTTTTGCAGGCCACGTGCTTTCCCAATCCTAGTGGCTCAACCGGTGTGGGGAATTTCCCACCTCTGGTACCACTTGCCTGCCAACTTTCTTCCATCCTTCATCAGGTGAGGGCACTGGAAGAGGCTCCTGCATTTTGTATTCTTCGATTGATCGCCTGCACCACTTCTCTGACCACCAATGCTGATGTGTTGTGTGGCACCCTCCAGCCGTACTGCATGCTCCTGTAGTGTCCCTGAGCCAGGTGGCGCAGAGTGAGTGCCACTTTGAAGCCCAGGTTCCAGGCTGGGTCGGAAGTCGTTTTGCCTGGTCAACCCTGGGTGTCAGGTATGCACAAACTTCGTCAACATGGCTGGAAGGCATACCTACATGAAGTTCTGGAATGCACGAGTGGTCTTCATTCTGAGCTTCACATCAGCTTGTTGTACATCCCGTACTCTGCTTCCTTCTCCCATCCATCTTTGGACCCAGATGCTTCTTTGGCCGCCTCCTTTTTCTTCCCGTAGTAGAGTTCACAGAGGCCTGTAGATGGCTTCGCACTGTTGCAGAAGGGATGTGGTGCCAAAAGAGGACTTGTGTTACGATCCACGATTGACATGACTGGATGCTGTGGAAGGGAGGCAAGAGTCAGATGAAGGCTGCAGAGGTCTGCACAGCTGGGCTGCTGTTTGCTAAAAAGTGAGATGCAGACGAGTTGCTCCACCTTTTTATAGGCCAGTATAAGGTTTTCCCTTAGTGGTCCTTTGCATCCTCTTAGGCTCCTCTAGGCCATCCTGTAGACATTTCCTTAATATCCGAGATAGTCCCCTCTGCGAACGTTTTTCCATTTTAAATGCTTTGTTTCCGCTTGGCATCCGTTCTGCAATCCGTTCTGCATCCGTTCCCGCTTCTTCCTGGCATCGATGCGGATGCGAGTTGCGCGGATTGTGAACGGATGCCTAGCGGATATAGCGGTTATGAGTAACAGATGCAGAACGGTGCGTATAGCGGGATGCGTCGCGGATGCAGAACGGACGCATTTTGGATACATTTTCGCGCAAAAGTTTTGATCAGGTCTCAAAAACTTTCTGAAGCAGATGAAACGTTCAATAGATGGATGCTGGACGGGATAGAGAGGCAAGCAAAATGGAGGCAGTTTGAGTACATCGCTTTAACCAACGGATGGCAAGCTTTTTTGTCCATTTTACATCCTCTTTGCATCCGTTGGTGCAGTGTGACAGGAGCTTAAGAGTAAACAATAGCTTAGTCAGGGAACTATTAAGAATACTCCCACCTTTAAAAGGGCAAACTACTCTATATAAACAGAGAGCAAACCCCGCTCCCTTCTAGCACTGATGATGTTACCTAATTTGAAAATGAAATGTCTGCAAGAAAACAGCCAAGCTCAGAGAGCACCAAGGAGCCCACAGAAAATTAGAGTGCTTGTCTGTTGTTATGGTTAAAAGAAATCCTGGTTTGTTCCAAACAACAAAAATAATCATAAGAAGTTGCTTGACATAGAGGTGTAAAGTTCACACAATTCAGTAAGGAAAGAAAGGTGGTCAAAAGTCTGTTTGCTGGGGCAGTTTCTTTTATTGCAAACCCTCTTTGTTCTTCAAAACTGTACAAACAGATCTTCTAAGCAAGGACCTTTTTGCCATAATAGTAGTGTTCCAATGTTTGAGGGGCTGCCACAATAAAGAGGAAGGGGCAATCTATTTTCCAAAACACCAAACACAAGAAACAATGGACAGAAACTAATCAAGGAGAGAAGCAACCTAGAACTAAGATGAAACTTTCTGACAGTGAGAACCAGTGGTGGTATTTGACCGGTTCAGCCCTGTTTTGCCAAGCTGGTAGCAGCGATGAGCAGTGGAGACTGAACTGGTTCTCTCCACCACTCTGCTTTTGGGCCCACCCACCTGCCTGGGCTTCCATGCTCACTTTTATCCTCTGAATTTGAAGTGCAGCTACTTTGCATGGCATAGCAGAGTGCCGCACAGCAGCTGCTAAAGTGACCAGGAGAGTGCAGACTTGCAGGAGGTCAGTTGGAACACCTCTGTGCCTGTCAAATGCCTTTGTGCCTGTACAAAGTGTGTGTTTGGTGCATGCACACACACATGCAAAGTGTGTTCACACATGCAAACACATCCACCAAGCCATGCCCAGCGAACTGGTGGTAAAAATATTTGAATCCCACCACTACTGAGAACAAGTAACTAGTGGAACAGGTTGCCTTCAGAAGTTATAGTGCTCCATCACTGAAGATTTTCAAAAAGAGAGTAGGCAGCTGTTGTGGTTAGCTGGCAGCAGGTGTGGATGGCTGAGGACAGCAAGGACTCAGATGAGGGGCCAGGACCATTAGGGAGTGTGCTGCTGCCTTCAGAGATTGAGGGGGCTGGCAGCAGTGATAAGGAGATTCCCGAGGAGCCTGTGCCAAGTGCACGTGCATGTAGGATTGCTCATAAGAGAGAGCATTACAGCAGCATAGGCGACTCAGGAGTAAGGCTGCAATGTAATGGCCCCTCCCTCAAGAGGATAAAAGCCAGGTGTAAAGAAGCAGAAGACAAAGACGCTCTGAAACTCAGCCTCTTGGACATTATAGTTGGTGTTTGAAAACTCTTGTAAACTATTTCTTATCGGTGGGTTTTTGACAACCTTGAACAACAACTTGGCAAGGCTCTTTCTTGTTGGAGATAATTATTGGAAGAAGCCTTTTATCTGTGAAGAAACAGAATTCATAGATGAAACCTTAAAAGGTGGTGGCTGCTGCCTTTGTCATGTGTTTGCTGTCTTGGAACCAGGTTGGGTCAGAACAGCAGCCATTTGTCTGAAAGAGTTTTGGCTATGCAGGGGGTTGGACTAGAAGACCTCCAAGGGCTCTTCCAACTCTGCTATTCTGTTATTTTTATGACTGCACTTCTCTGGAGGAGGAGAGCCTCCAGGAGTTTGATTCCATATAACTGAACTTCTATAAGAAATGTTTCATGTTGTGCAAACTACCTTATCAAAGAGAACTTTATTTGCTCGGTGTCTCTTTGAATTCTCTCTGTCCAACATATCCCAAATCACTGCAATTGAACAATAAATTCCTCCTCCAAGAGGAGGGGTTTATTATACAATTATCTTACTCTAGCTGTGAAATTTTATGAGGAGTGTAGATGAAGTTTGCACTCTCTCACCTTTGTTCCACTCCATCATTTTCTTTATCATTTTTATTTCGGGAGAAACTCCATGAAGGAAGGAAAGCTGAAGAATTCATCTTTCTCTGCATTTCCCCATATGCAACCCATCAATAAAACAATGAAATGCCACATTAGAAGCAAAGCAAAAAATATTCTTTTCAAATAACAATATCTAAGAAAATGGATGGGAAATAACAAGACTTTTCAGATGCTAAGATACTCTTCTTCTCCCTAAAGGAAATTATGGATTCCTAAATATCTGGCATCACCTCTTTATCTATTTACATCTGGGTATCTCTTTCTGGTAAACATTAAAAGAGGGAGAAAAAGAAAGAGAGAGAACGCTTGATGAAGCAAAGGTTAATTAACTATAGGTAGTTGTCAATTTACAACCATTTCTTTGCTGATTACTTGATGTTGCAGTAGCACTTATGTTCATTGCAGCCTCCCTGTTAGAAATTCTGTTGATATATAGCACCACAGAGCAAACAAAGAGTACAATCACCATGTGCTTTACTGCTCAACTGTACAACTGTCACAGAAAACTGGAAACTCTACTTAGAATGAAGGAGGATGGAGTATATAACACAAATCCAAACTTGTAAACACTGCCATCTACTGACTGAAAAATATTGTAGATGTTTCATAAAGGTACTGTGTTTCCCCAAAATAAGTTTATTTTAATAGTTTAATTTTCTTTTGGGCTCCAAATTAAGCACTAGGGCTTATTATTATTTTGATATGTTATCAGCCTGGCTTCGAGCCCCTTCCCCCGGTGCACACACAACAGCCAGCAAGTGCTAGGAGACCAACAGTATCTGATAGCATCTGCAGCCCACCAGTCCCTTGGTTGGTGTACTCTGGGACTGCACAGAGTGGAAGGCAGGCAATCCCAACAAGCAATGCAAGCTGCAGGAAAGCTGAGAGAGGCAAAGATGAGCGTCTCTCAGCTGCCTGCCATTCTGGCCCATTGCTGCTCAGCTTTCCCATTCAGCACCCACAATGCGCATGCCTCCACACCTGCACTGCACATATGCGTGCCTCCCAGCTGATTTTCAGTCAATTTGAGGCCTTTTTTGGCCTTCCAGAGGCTTGAGGGTACCTTTGCAGCCTCGGGAGGCCGAAAAATGGACCTTCCAGAAATATCCATTTCAGGCCCATTTCAGCACTTTTGGCCTTCAAAGGCTGCAGAGGCTTTCCTTGAGCCCCTGGAAAGGCAAAAATGGCCTCCCCCAGGTTCCAGAGACCCTCCAGAGGCTGAAAACAGGCACTTCCAGTATTTCTCGAAGGCCTGTTTTTCGGCCTCCCAAAGCTGCAGAGGCTTCCCTCGAGCCTCTGACAGGCCAAAAAAGGCCTCAAACAGCTGAAAATCAGCTGGGAGGCGAGTGCATGTACAGTACAAGTAAGTTTGGCCGGGGCTCAAATGCCCACACAAATGACTCTGCATGCCCCCTGTGGCACGCGTGCCATAGGTTCGTCATCACGGGTATAGGATTTCCCGCTTGAGCAAGGGGTTGGACTAGAAGACCTCCAAGGTCCCTTCCAACTCTGTTATTCTGTTATTCTCCTTAATCTTCTTGAAATTCAAATGCTTTTTAGTTTCTGTTTTCTTCCTGGGACTCATAACATCACACACAGAGAGACACACACACAAACACACCATTCAAGAAGCAGGATACATTAGATAGGGAAGGTAAGAAAGTTTTAGATAAATGGTCCTTTTTGAAATATGATTTCCTTCTTTTGAGATGTTTGCCTTTCCCCCCTTCCCCCATCTCAGGTTCATGCACCCATAACCACATGCTCGGCTTTTGCAAAAACTTCAACCTTGTGTTGAAAGATAAAAAAAAAAAAAAGCTGGAGCANAAAAAAAAAAAAAAAGCTGGAGCAAACCTATGGTATCTGTGTGATTAATAGTAGAACTGGTGAATCGTCTCCGACTTACACAACATCACAAATATGCTCCAATACCCCCAGCACCTCTGAGCTGTGCTCACCTTCTTGTTCAATCATTTATCAGCTTAATGATAATGACATCCCAATATCATAATTACCGCTGAGTTCTTTTAAAAAAAACACACATAAATTTGATGACAAAAAATGTAAAGCACTCATTTCCCCCTCCCCAACTCTCTCCCACTTTCTCCTTCCCACCATTAGCGCTTAATGCCAAAATATGATATT
Organism: Laticauda laticaudata; assembly: GCA_004320025.1. Classification (NCBI taxonomy): domain Eukaryota; kingdom Metazoa; phylum Chordata; class Lepidosauria; order Squamata; family Elapidae; genus Laticauda; species Laticauda laticaudata. The sequence goes on from BHFT01027710.1 coordinate 7,940, forward strand.
TATTCATTCCACTGACGTTATATAAAACTAACATCATTTTTCCATTTTTCATGAAATTTTCATCTACGCTATTAGTTTATCTGATAGCAGGCTGGGAAACATTGTTAGGTTAGAAGATGGACGATCCTGCGAAAAACCTCAGCATGTTAAGAAGCCATAAAATTTTGTTTAGTTCATTTACTGCCACAGTCCAGTAAACCTATAGTAACAGCGAGCTATTTTTTATTGTGTATTTATTTAAAGGTTGGATCTTCCTTCAGCTGGGCCGCTTGATGGAATTCATCTGGGTTTCTAACAAACTTCTTTCTTAGAGCTGTCTCTGATTCTTGTCACTTCTTGGACAGTTGGCCTAAGTTACTAATTCTCAATTTTCCAGATGGATGGACTTGGACTTCAACTCCCAAAATTCTCAGCGATGGTCATTTTGGTTATGGAATCCTGGGAGTTGAAGTTCACTGGTGTGTGCATCTTCTTTTGTGGACTTCAATGGGGAAGGAGAAAAAAAATGACAAAATGTTAAAAGTTCACAAGGGATGGGGAAAGGAGGTAGATAGGAAATGAGTGAATGACTATGTGAAAGAAAAGGAGAAGAACAAAAGGAGGAAGGGAAGTAAGGAAGGAAGAAAGTACTGAATGAAAGAAAAGGAGAAAGAATAAAGGAGAAAGAGAGGTTGAAGGAAGGGAGGTAGGGAAGGAGGGAAGAACTCAGTAAAAGAAGGGAGAAGGACAAAAGGAGGAAGGGAGGTAGGGAAGGAAGGAAGGACTGAATGGAAGAAAAGGAGAAGGAAGAAAGGGAGGAGAAATGGAAAGGAAGGAAGGGCTGTTCTAAAAGAAAGGTGCAGGAGCTGAATCTTGTGCAAGTAATTGGGACCCATAATGGGGAATGAAATGTTAATATTAAATATAACATTATTTAAATACAACCTTATTTAAAATAAAAGTGTCTCTGCCTGAAGACTGTCGACAAGAATGAAGCTCCTCAACTCTTGCTCCCTGCTGTGTCTGAAAGGAGAATTTCAAACAGAGGAGCCCAAGAACAAAAAGGAAGAATCTCAAAGCAACTAATGAAAGCATCAGCCCTGAAGTTCTGAGCTTCTACCTATCGCTCCCTTCAGAGGAGTAAGAAAAAATAATGTATGCAAAGGGCATGATTTACTCTCCATTTGCAGGGTCTAGAAGAATAAGTTGCAGGAAGTGGGGGAGAAAGCTTCAAACACATAAGGGCAAAACAAAGAAACTTGCTGGACAAATTTGGTACTTCTGTCTGCATCTCCTTCTTGGCAAAATCACATGCATCCCCATTTTTTTTTTTCCTGCTTCCTCCAGGCCAATCACTTCTGATGAAAGAGAATGTGAATTTTTTTTTTTTTTAAATCTGCTAGGAAGTAGAATCTGGGATGCGCTTATTTTTTCTCCTCTTCCAAATATTTTTCTGAAAAGGATGTGTGGGATGGGCCTTCAGCTTTTCTTACTCATCATTGCTGCTACGATTTGCTAGAGGATCAGAGATCCTTGGAGGATGGAAGGAGGTGGAAAGATGGTTGGAAGAGAAGGAGCCCTATTGTAAGACTATGGATTTCCCAGTCCTCCTTTGCTCAAGTTTCAATCATCAATGCCAGAGACATCTGTCTGTCCATCCAAGTTATCTATCTATCTATCTATCTATCTATCTATCTATCTATCTATCTATCTATCTATCTATCTATCTATCTATCTCTATCCATCTATCTAATCATCTATCTACTTACACTCTCTCTCTCTCTCTCTCTCTCTTTTAAACATTTATTTAGCATTCCCTCTTTGAAACAATTCTGGCCAGGTCCCCATCAAAATTAAAGTACATAAAATCATTTTGGCAAAATCAAGATGAAGTTCCAAATGAAGGTCACATGGATTCCTCAAATAGGACTAAACAGATGTATTTGAAATCGTCACTTTTCTTCTTGACTTGAAACAGCAGGGACAAGTGAGGCACTACAGGAGAAAGGAAATAAATACTGAAAAAAAAAAAGCCAGAGCATCATAAAATAATATGCTCCAGATCTAAATTGAGGCTATATCTCATTTATCATTTTGGTGAATATGGAATCTCTTCTGCACTAGAGGGAAAGATAATAAATAGAAGCTAATTGCATGACATTTTAGAGGTTTAACTTGCAGCTATATTTCCCCTTCTTTGAAAAACAAGCATGAGAGACACCTATAGAGATTTTCAATCATCCAGGTCATAGTTGTCCCAAAGGTGCTTTTTTCCCCAAAAGGCAACTGACTTTATTGGTGTTTACTTTGAAAAGGGTTTGCTTGTCATCCAAGTAGCTTCTTCAGAACTGAAGCCCAGTTGCCTGTTGGAAAAAAGCACCATTAGGACAAGCATGAGAAACACAATCTGGATCATATCTTGCAAGAACTAGATATGTTTAGCCTAACAAAGAGAAAACTGAGAAGAGACATGATAGCATGTTCTAATCCTTGATGGGCTGTTTCAGGGAAGAGGTGGAACCAATTTATTCTACAAAACATCTGAAGACATGACAAAAAGCAATGGATGGGTAGAAGCTTCTCAGAGGGAGAACAACCTGGAACTAAGGAGGAATTTCCTGACAGGGAGAACAATTTATGAATGGAACAGTTGGAGTTGTGGGTCTCCATCACTGGTATATTTAAAAAAAAAAGAAAAGTTCGGACAACCCTTTGTCCTGGATGGGATGAAGTCTTTCGTCTTGGTCAGGGGATTGGGCTAGAAGACCTCCAAGGTCACTTCCGGCCTTATATTTCGATGTGGATTACTTCTACCATCAAATCTAGACCCTGAGAATTTTTTGAGACCCTTTGAAGTGTAATTCATACTACCACAAAATAAGCGATAAAATCATAAAGGCCAACATCTTGGCAACCAAATTAATTTAATTTCCACATTGAAAGGTAAAGGCCCTGTCACATCGGCCAACGAATGCGAAACATATGTAAAAAGGACACAGCGGATGAGAAAATGTTCCATCCATTGTTATCCACTCTCAAAAGTGCCCCAAATTTGCATAAACAGAGCTGACAACAAAACGGAAAGGAACGAACGGGGAGAGACGTAGCGAGGATGTTAAGCGGATGCTCCACGGAAGCCTAGCGGATGGAATCAGATGGAAGCTGATTACACTTCCGCAGGGCTTCCGGGGGAAGCACAGCGAGGCAAGACGTGCAGCGAAGGAGCAGGTGCCGAGCGGACGCCTAGTGGATGCAAAGTGTTCACTGCGCATGCGGGGAGGATGCATTGCATCAGCCCCGCAGATATAAAAAGAATGCAGCTCGCAAGCAGGTCACCATTCAGAGGAAAGACCTGCTGCCAGAAACATCTCCAGCCAACAACCATGGGGAAGAAGAGGAAGCCGGTGCCTACTCCTGCCAGCCCTGGCAAGAAGGACAGGGCACCCATCCCACCCCCTGGCCCTGACTCTGCTTCTGCTGGGGCTTCTGCTGCTCGGGCTGACTCTGCTGGTTCTGGTGCTTCTGCTGGTGCTGCTCCTGGTACTGGGGCTTCTGCTGTGCTTACTCTGCTGGCACTGCTCCTGGTGCTGGTGCTTCTGCTGGTGCTTACTCTGCTGGTGCTGCTCCTGGTGCTGGGCTTCTGCAGGTGCTTACTCTGCTGCTGCTGATCCTGGCCTGCTGGTGCTGCTGGTGCTGCTGGTCCTGCTGGTGCTACTATTGCTCCTGGTGCTGCTGGTGCTACTGGTACTGCTGGTGCTGCTTTTGCTGCTGCTGCGTTGCTGATGCTGCTGGTGGTGGTGTGGTGACCAGCCCCTAGAACCTCAAACCCTACTATGAGGGCCCAGAAGGCCCTACCAGAGGAGGAAGAGGCAATTGCGCGATAGGGAGAGGAGACAGTACTCCATCGAAGAGGAACATGAGGATGAGGTGCTTGAATGTTGAAGGAGAATGAGTACCTCTGACGGAAAGGACACAGGCTCTATCGAGACACCAAGCAGAAGCAGGCGGCTTGGAGAGAGAAGGCGGAGAGCCTGGGCTACACTTCGGAGGTCCTCCTCAGGTGGTGGAAACACATGCACACCTGGTATGGGAAGCTGCACCTCAAGAAGTCTGGCCAGGCCGCGGTCAAGCTCACGACCGGGAGACCTATGTGATGGCCAAGTGCAGCTTCTTTGGAGGGTGAGGTCCGCCACCGAGGAGAGCCCTCTGTCAAGCCTCTCTATCCAGGCAGCCCACAGAGAGCCAGTCCTCTTCTGGCCAAGAGTCAGCTCCTGTGTCCAGCAGGTATCTGTGGAGTGCCCCCCGACAGAGACCCTCCGACAGCTGCATTCCCCATGGCGGAGCACATGGAGGACCCTCTGACACAGTTGGAGCAAGGAGAGGCTGCTGCCACCAGAGACCAGCCCACACCCGCCCCCCAGCTCCACCTCCACAGAAAGCAGCAGAGAGCCAAACCAGAAGATAGAGCCACACTGTCCTGCTGGAGATCAGGGACACCATCAAAAGCAGCATAGATCTCCTCTTTCAGCTGGTACACACTGACATACCATCCCTCTAACAGAATGCCCTTCCTCACCTACTTCAACCAGACCCTCATGGCATGTCCGCAATCCCAGTACCAGGTGATCAAGAGAGGATCACAGGTCTCTGAACAACCCTCCAGGCCCAGCTGAACCTGCTCCGACCCAGTCCAGGTCTGCTCCTCCACCCCAGGTGATGTCACAGCCCTTCCAAGGCTTTCCACAGGCCCTCACAACAAGGCTATGGCTACCAGGAGTTCCAGCAGCACAGGCAGCCCTTCCCAGTCCAGGCACAGGTTCATCGCATGCCACCGGTGCCAATTGTGGCCACCGATGCCACCGACGCCATAGAATGCACCGAGGCCACAGATCCACACCCACCTCGCTCACCTGCAGACCAGACAGCCCCACAACACTCCTCCTTCCTCCCCACCCCACAGCCAAGCCCAGCCTCAGAACATCTGTCATCGGTCTTGGGCTGACACCCCATGTCATGGAGGAAGGGGCTCTCAACATCACAGGACTGAGCCAGCTCTCTGAGAGCTTCCTCCACACACCATCCCCTGTTGTCCTCTCGGGCCAGGCACCCCAATGGCGCCTCAGACCAGCACTCCAGCGGTAGCCCCTCCACAGCACCTGGACCCTTCACCCCTGAGACTATGGCATGCCTTAGAGTGACTGAGAAGAGTGTCAGAGACTGAGGTGCTACCTGTTGACTTATCTTTGCTTGGGACACTTTACTTGGGTCATTTTGCTTTTACAGTTTGTTATTAATAAAGTTTATCTTTGCTTCACACACTTGCTTCAGTTCTTTTAGTAAATAAAGTTTGTGGGAAACTTTTAGAAATGGTTTAAGCCTTGCATGCTTGTGGATGGGTAATGATAGCAGTGATGGGCAGGGATACCTGTGGGATGGGTAATAGCTATGGGATAGGTTAGGATAGCATTCGGATGGGCAGGGATACCTGTGGGATGGGTAATAGCTGTGGGATAGATAAACCTCCAGTGCAAGCATAGTGGGACTGTATGGTCCACCCTCCCAGGTGCCACAACTATGGCCCTTTATTATCAATAACAATGTAATCATTCATCAAAACCATTCAACATAAACACAAACTCTATAAATGCCCTGTTCATTGTAGGGCCACTCAACATACATGGCACAATCTTATCAGTGTGATGAGACAGGCTGATGGAAGCATCCATTAAGCATCTACCATCCTGTCTTGCCACTCCACTGCTCCAGCTTGGGAGTTGCACCAGTGTTTCAGGAGGTTGCGCTGCTTCTACCCTTCACGTGAAGCTCTGTTGGGGCCTTGCACATCCAGACTATCTATCGGGTTTTTGCCCTTGCCTCCTTTCACCAGGCTCCATGTCCCCATTGCCTTGTTGGTGGTCCACAAGCTGTTCTGCAACACTGCTGAGTAGGGTGGCGCATGAAATTGTGCAGGATGCAGCAAGATTCCACGATGTTCCTCACGGCCTCGGGTGATGCTGCATGGTTTGAGAAGTACCTGGAACCGTTGGCCAGGATGCTAAAGGCATCCCGGAGGCCAGGTGGTGCAGAGTCAGTGCCATCTCTTTAGCCCAGGGTCCAGGCTGGGCTGGAAGTTGGTGTTTGCCTTGGCCAAAATGGGACTCAGCTGCCTCCACAACTTCGTCAAACATGGCTGGCGGCATCCTCGTGAAGTTCTGGAATGCACGAGAGTCTTCGTTCCTCAGCTCCACCATCAGCTTGTTGTACAGTCCATACTCGGCTCTTCTGGCGATCCATATTTGGACCCAGACACTTCTTGGACGCCTCCTTTTCTTCCCGTAGGACAGGTCAAAGAGCCTGTAGAGGGCTTCACACTGTTAAAACGATGGCGGCTACCAAAAGGAGTGTGTGATGATCCATGGTAGAGATCACTGGATGCTGTCGAAGAGCAAGAGCAAGATGAAGGCTGAAGAGGTCTGCACACCTGGGCTGCTGGACTGAAAGTGAGATCCAGGTGATTTCTCCCCCTTTTTATAGGAAATAAAGGTTTTCCTCTAGGTGTCCTTTGCATCCTCTAGCATCCTCAGACATCCTAAATTTCTGCGATACATCCCCTATACGATCATTTTTCTGTTTTAATGTTTTGTATGCGAGCTGCATCTGCTTCATCCTTTCTCAATCCATGCTACTAATGCGTGCATGTCGTGTCCGTGTCCGTTTCGCTTCCTCCCTGTGTCCGTTTTCCGCTGGAGCGGATGCGAGTTGCGCGGATGCACAGCGGATGCCTAGCAGATTTAAGCGGATGCGTAACGGATGACTACGGACTGTATAACGGATGTGGCCCGTATGCGTTGTAGAGTATAAGATGCGTTGGTACTTGTATCTCTGCTCAAAAAGTTTTGTGCAGCTCAAAACTTTTTGAGCGAATGAAATCTCAGTAGATGGATGCTGGACAGATAGAGAGTATGAAAAATGGACGCAGTGAGTACAAACGGATTCACCACGTTAACCCAACAGATGGCAAGTGTTTCTCTCCGTTTTACATCCTCTTTCCATCCGTTGGTGCTGTGTGACATGGGCTAATGAAATGTTGTAAAAGGGATTCATAGGAAGGAAGGAAGGGAGGGAGGGAGGAAGGTCAAAAAAGAGGGAGGATGTATGTTATAAATGGTTAGAAAATAGAAATAAACATTAAATATAAAGGAAATTTAAGAGCTATATTAAACATAATGGTAATGTATATGATTAAAGGAAGAAAAAGGAATGTCACTGATTTGTATATATATTTATCTATGGATATCAGTGATGCTGGAGTTCTGCAAATATTGTAATTGTGGTACAAAATGATAAACTATGTTTAATAAAAATTAAAAAGAGAGGGACAGAGGGAGGAAGAAAGGAAGGAAAGTGTGAAACAACAGGGACGTAGGAAGGGAGGACGGATGGGAAGGTGGAAGGACAATGAGAGGGAAGGAGGAAAGAAATGTGGAACAGAGGGAGAAAGGAAATGATGGGAGGGAGGGAGAGAAGAAGGGAGGTGAAAAGGAAGGAAGGAAGGAAGGAAGGAAGGAAGGAAGGAAGGAAGGAAGGAAGGAAGGAAGGAAGGAAGGAAGCTGGTTTTGTATTTATAGCACAGATGTAGGTCAATCCTTATTTCACCCTAACAGGTTTTATTGAACCCTACTTGTATCAACTAATTACCTGCTCAAAAGACAGGAAAGGAAGGAAAGTGAATGTCAGTCTTCACCTTGTTTACGAGAAATCACTGCTGGTTGCTTAAGTTAATGGAAACATCAAACACGATTTTCTTTTTTTCTTCAAGACGACTCTCTTTTCTCATTAAAATGTGGATAAAGCAGTGCATCACAATTTCACTTAGCTATTTTGGCAGGTAGGGGCAATGCTTGGAAATCTCTTCTGGGTATTTAGGTACATGTTAAAGATGACACATTGAATGAACAGAAAGGGAGAAGCCCAGGATCAGACATTGGATCCTATTTTAAAGGAATAATAAATACTGCCTCAAAACTCCAGCAATTCAATCACCTGATGGTAGCAGTATTTCAGTATTTGAGCGGCTGCCACAAAGAAGAGGGGGGGAGGTGTCAGGCTATTTTTCAGAAGGCAGGACAAGAAACAATGGATGGAAACTAATCAAGGAGAGAAACAACCTGGGATTAAGGAGAAACTTCCAAACAGTGAGGACAGTTCACCAATGGAACAGTTTACCTCCATAAATTGTTGGTGCTCCATCACTGGAGGCTTTTAAGAGAATGGACAACCATTTCTCTGAAGTCTTTTGCTTGAGATGGAACTAGAAGAACTCCAAGATCCCTTCCAATTCTGTTATTCTGCTACTCTGTTACATACAATATTGTTGTGGTTAGCCAGCAGCAGGTGCGGACAGCTGAGGAGAGCGAGGACTCAGATGAGGGACCAGGACCATTAGGGAGTGAACTGCTGCCTTCAGAGATTGTGGGAACTGGCAGCAGTGATGAGGAAGTTCCTGAGGAGCCTATGTCAAGTGCGCGTGCATGCAGGATTGCTCGCAGGAAAAAGCAGCTACAACAGCATGGGTGACTCAGGAGTAAGGCTGCAAGCTAATGGCCTCTCCTTCAAGAAGATAAAAGCTGTGAAACGAACATACTTTGCAGAAGGCAAAGACGTTTTGAAGCTCCAGCCTCATGGACATTCCAGTATCCTAAGGTTGTATTTGAAAATTCTTGTTTGGCAAATTATTTCTTGTCTGTTATCTTTTGGCAAGTCTCGCACAGTTTAGCAAGGCTTGTGCTTAACACAGCTAATTATTTTGCAGAAGCATTACAAAGTTTCTGTTCCCTATGGATTGTGTTTGATTTGTTGGAAAAGGGTGTGGGTCAAAACAAGTACATATATACATAGACACCCAAAAACAATAATATTATCAGGTCAGTCTGAATACTTATGTGGTCCCAAGTTCTGTCCTTATAATGGTTAAAAATAATAGAAAGTTCCTTAATTGCACAACCCATGGACACACTTCAACTGGGAAACTGTGAGCATCCTAGACAAAGCAAAATCCAAACCTCTAAAGAATTCCTGGAAGCTTGGCACTTAAATAAATCAGTCATCTACAGGCATAGAATAACAGGATAACAAAATTAGATTCACTTTAACAATGGTGTTACTACTTTAACAACTGTGGTGGTTCACTTAACAACTGTTAACAGATATATACTCCTTATATATTAGTTCCTTATGGGATAGAGATATGATAGATAACAGACAGCAGATCATCAGAGTTGTAAGGGACCTTGTAGGTCATCTAGATTCTAGTCCAACCCGCAGACCAAGCAGGAGATCCTCCACCATTTCTGACAGATGGCAGTTCAGCTCCCACAATTTTTGAAGGCAACTTCTGTTCCATTGGTTGATTGTCCTCACTGTCAGAAAGTTTCTCCTTATTTCCAGGTTGAATCTCACCTTGTTCAGTTTTCATCCATTCTTCCTTGTCTGGCCTTCAGGTGCTTTGGAAAATAGCTTGATCTCCTCCTCTCTGTGGCAGCCCCACAAATATTAGAAAATGCTCTCCTGGTCCTTCTCTTCACTAGACTAGCCGTGCCCAGTTCCTGCAACTGTTCATTATATGTTTTAGCCTCCAGTCCCCCAATCCACTTGATTGCTCTTCTCTGCATTCTTTCTCGAGTCTCAACATCTTTTTTATAGTGTGGTTCTTGTCTGTACATTGACAAGAACCAGAAGATTCCATTTCATGGTGTTCATTTTGGTTTCAAAATGTATTTTTCTTGATTTTATCTCTGTCTTGGACAGAATGGCAGGCAATCAAGGAGAGGAAGTCTGGAAATATCCTTGCAGTGCTTCACCCCAACCCAGAAGTTTTCTCCAAATAGAGAACATTGACTAAGCTGCCACTCATACCTTCATGCTCACCAGGGTCTCCACAGATATCATCAAACTAAGCTATCCAATTTTGTGTTTTCAGTCTTTTACACCTTCTTTTTTGGCCAAATCGAGGACATTTCCTGGAATAGAGTATCCCCTACAGACAAATACGGAAATATTTCTTGACTGCCTCTCGATGTTCTGCTTTGCCTTGTTAGGTGGACATGGATACAAAGAAGGAAAGTCAACAACCAACACAGCATGAGGTTTGTTTGTTTCTTTCCCTGATAGCTGCAAGTAGAATCTAATTTGGCAGAAATAATGAGACTCAATTGTTCATAAGTAAACTGCAACTGAAACAAAAGCGGCTGAGCAGTAATTGTTGGCCTGTCAGTGTCTCAGCCACTTGACATTCTAGACTGGCTACAAAATTTGAAAGATGCTAATTGAGAAAAAAATAGGGAGGGAGGGAAAAGAGGAAAAGCCAACTTCACCATAATATGTTGTCTAAAGCCCCTGTACACTGAACCAACGAATGCAAAGAGGATGTAAAATGAACAAAAAAGCTTGTCATCCATTGGAAAATGCGATGCATCTGTTGTGTACTCACTGCATACGTGTTTCATACGCTCTATCCATAAAACATCCATCTACTGCTATTTCATCTGCTCAAAGTTTTGAGCTGCACAAAACTTTTTCAGTGAATGAACTTTCCACCGCATACGATCTATATCCGTGGAACGTTTAACGTCCCGTTGTCATCCATTATGTGCATGTCGCGATTATCGCCCTCTTAGGGCGATTCCTCTGGCCATCTGTGGGCAACTCAATCCGCTCCAGGTCTGGGAAAGCGGCAAAGAGGAGAAGTGAAAGGTACCGGAAACAGGATCCACATGAAGCATTAGTACGACGGACATAGAAAGGATCAAAGTTGGATGGCACTCATCACTCGTTTTAATAAGAGCATTGAAAATGGAAAAAGATTCGTATTGAGGATGTAATCTAGGATATTTAGGATCTCTGGACGTATGTGTGGGGAGTGGATGTTGGAAGACAAACAAGCGGTAAAACCGACATTTCCTAATAAAAAGGGGGAGGAAATCACCCTGGATCTCAACTTTCAGTCCAGCAGCCCTGGTCCTGCAGACCTCTTCAGCCTTGCTGTTGCTATTCCACATCTCCATTGATCTCGACCACCATGGATCATCGCACATTCCTTGTTGGTAGCCCGGCGCCGATCAATTGCAACAGCGAAGAACCATAGCCCATCTTCCAGACGGTTTCACTCAGTCAACCTTTTTGTACGCAAAGAGAAGGAGACGTCCAAGAACTGTGTGGGGTCTTTCCCCGCGTGGTTGGTGGGTTTTTGCCGCGACGATACGGATCGGGAGAAGAGTAAGAGTTTCGGAACTGGTATTGACAAGCTGATGTGGAGCTGAGGAATGAAGACACTCCGTAGCAGTTCCCAGAACTTCAGTCATGAGGATGCCACCTAGCCATGTTTGATGAAGTTGTTAGGAGCGTCTGAGACCCAGATTGACCAAAGGCAAACAACCAGCAACTTCCAGCCCAGCCTGGACCCTGGCCTGAAGGTGGAGACTGAGTCTGAGCCTTTGGGCGCATCTCTGGACAACTAGGGTTCCAGGTAAGCTCTCTCCGTCCAGCCATCGCAGGTGCATCAGCGCCTACTAGAACCCGTGAGGAAGACAATCGTGGAAGCTGCTTGCTGCGATCTGCACAATCTCAATGCGCACCTGCTACCCAGTGTTGCAGTTGAATAGGGCTTGTGGACCGTACAAGGGAATAGGGGACCATGGAGCCCCTGGTGAATGGAGGGCACCAGGACAAAAGCCACTGATTAGACCAACTGTGGATGGTGCGAAGGCCCCCACACAGAGCTTCAACGTGCCGCAGGAAGAACGCCAGCGGCAACCTCCTGAAAACACTGGTGCAATTCACCAGATGGAGCGTGGAGTGGGCAAGACAGGATGGGTAGACTCTTAAGTGGATGCTTCTGTGCCAGGCTGTCCTCATCACACTGAATGAAATTGTGGCATGTATGTTGAGGGTGGCCTTACAATGAATAGCAGCATTAATGGAAGAGTTTTGTTTATGTTGAAATGTGTGGAATGAATGATTAAATTGTTTTTGAAAATTAAAGGACCATAATGTGTGGCAGTGTGAGAGGGGTGAAGCGCAGTACAGATCCGACTATGGTTGCACTGGGAGGTTTAATCTTATACCCACCAACTATCCTCTATCCCACAGCTATCCTTACACCTCCCAGCAGCTAAAAGGTCCTTACCACCATCCACAGGGCGCTATCGCATGGCGCGGCAGGGCTATCCTTACAGCGTCCCACATGCTATACTTACACAGCATCCTACAGCTATCATGTACCCGCATCCCACAGCTATCCATCCCACACCCCCTAGTCCTTACCGAATCCACAAGCATGCAAAGGCTAACCTTTTTTTTCAAAGTTTTCCCGCCAACACTTTAATTAAGTAAAGGAACATGAACCAAGTCGTGTGAAGCAAAGATAACCTTTTATTAAATAACAAACTGTATTGACTTTACTAAAAAGCCAAAATGACCACAAGTAAATGTATTAAGCAAGAAGATAAGGTGGAACAGATAACAATGCAGTTCTCTAGGGGTCACTCTTTCAGATCATCTCTGGGTGTGCCCATGGTCTCAGATGTAAAGGGGCCAGGGACTTTAGAGGTGGCTGTTGCTAGAGTGCTGGTGCTGAGGCCTTTGGGGTCCTGTCCCAAGCAGTACAACAGGAGATGGTGTGTGCAGTCGAAGGCTCTCAGAGAGCTGACTCAGTCCATGTGAGCTTGGAGAGGCTTTCCTCCAGGACCATGGGATGTGAGCCCCAACACTGATGACAGATGTTCTGAGGAAGGGCTTGTGCTGTGGGGTGGAGCGAAGGTACGAGTGTAGGTGATGCGCTGTCTGGTTCTGCAGCTCAGGGTCAAGGGCTGAAGCCGTGCATAGTAGGGCATCGCGAGGAACCTGGTGTGGACTGGAAGCCTACTTGCCTCTGCTGTGGGAAATCCTGGATGTCGTCGGGTGCGGTGTAGCCGCTAGTCCTTTGGGGTTAGTGACTGACTCTTGTAGTGAGCTTGCTGAACGTCTATTCCACTCTTTGAAGCGCTGTGACATTGGCTGGGGTGGAGGAACTATTTTGATCCTGGAGTTTGGTATGCCGCCCCCCCGTTACCATGAAGTCGTATTTCCGGATGTGCACTGAAGCACACAGTATAGGTTTTGCAAGTCTGTTTGGTCCTGAGTGGTAGTGGCAGGTGAAGGAAGGCTGTGATTCCTCCCTCCCGCGGCCGCCCTGCCCCACTCGCCAGCTCTTCACCATATCGGGGCTGGCCGCGGTGATGGCTGCAGCGCGGAGGGTGAGGTGAGGAACAGCGCCTGCGTAGCGTAACGCGGCCGGGCCATCCGACCGGAGTACCCCCCTCCCCTCTCCCGCGCCCGCCGAGCCAAGGCATGTCCAGACTGAGGTGGCGCTAGACACGACCGAGAGCGACGGACCGCGCTACCGCCACTCGCATTCGATTTGCAGGGGTTTTGTCTGTGGCCCACGTCACGGATCGAAGGCATCTGCCCAGTACAGGAAGGGATGGTGATGGCTATCCCAATAGTAGGGGAGTAGTGCGCGCAGCGGGCCAGAGGAGATCTGCCTACAGCGCTTAAGGCTTGTGTTATGTGATCGCATAGCCGCCCTCGGTCCACGCGGCTGTGCTGGCCAATGTGATCGCTGTCACACAAGCAAGAGTTTTCGTCAACACCAAGGGTGTGTTAGAGGCTCCACTGTGTGCCCTCTCCTGCAGGATTGGTCTGCGGCTCGCGCGTGGATAGTGTCGGATCTAGTCCAACAGGACTGGCTAACACGCGAGGGCAGGGCACGAGCGATGTCATCTACGTCCTGAGGACGTGAGGGACTTACGAGTGTCCTGTGTCGGAGATCACTTCTGTGTTCCTTGCGCGCCTGTGCTTGTCTGGCTTTGTGGGATGCGGCTTAGCAGAGTGACAGCTGTCTAGGTCGGGAGGACAGTGGCGCCAAGGCGCATGATGGAGTTGGTCTCCGCTATTGCGCTGTTTCTTGGATGGTGGCCTGCTCGCTTTCCTTGGGGAGCGGTGCGCTCCATTGAGACAGGGGATGCCTCCAATGTCCTCATTGGCATAGGGAGTGGCAGCTGTGGGGGGGGCAGCGGTCTCTGTCATGGGACCCTCCAAGGAAGACGAGCATCCTGCTGGACATTGGAGCGTGCTCCCTGGCTGGAAGAGGAGCTGGCTCTCTGTGGGCTGTCTGAGGGAGAAGGGTTGACAGTAGGGGCTTCTCCTCGGTGGCCGGATCTCACCCTTTCCAGGGATGCTGCAGCTTGGCCATGACATAGGTTCATTCCCGGTCAAGTTACCCTTGACAGCCGGCCTGCCCGGATCTCTTGCAGGTGCAGCTTGCCAAACACCAGGTGTAGCATATGCTTCCACACCCCAGGAGGACACTGAAGTGTAAGCCCCTAGGCTCTCTCCAACCTATCTCCGTCTCCATGCGCTGCCGGCTGCTGTCTGCTGGTGTAGCGATAGAGCCTGTGGCCTTCATATCACAGGTACTCGTTCTCCGTCAGGCCATTCCACGGCACCTCCTGCCTCATGGTCCTCGAAATGGATGTACTTTTTCCTCTCTCTCCCTTCTGTCCTTGTCTTACTTCTTCCTCCCGTCTGGCACTGGGCTTCAGGGCTTCAGCATCAGGGCTTTGGAGGGCCTTGGAGCGGGTGGTCCTACCAGCAGGAGGCAGGTCAGGCAGGGGTAGAAGCAGCAGGCAGGCAAGCAGGAGAAGGCACCAAGCAGCAGCTGAGCACCACCAAGACAACACCACAGCCAGCAGTAGGCAGGGAGAACAGGGCAGCAGGGCAGCAACACCAGGAGTACCAGGAGGAGCACCAGCAGCACCTTTAGCAGCTTCAGAGTCAGGCGGCGCAGGGGTGGGATGGTGGTTCTGATCTTATATAGCCAGGACTGCTCCCAACGCGCCACTAGGCTTCCTCTTCTTTCCCCATGGTTGTTGGCTGAGGATGTGGCTGGAGCAGGTCCTTTCCTCTGAGAATGGTGAGCGCGTAACTTGCTGGGCTGCATACCTTTTATATTCGGGGCTGGAGATGATGCAATTCATCCCCCCCGCATGCACAGGTGAATGCTTTGCATCTGCGCTAAGGCATGCCGCTATTGTATCCTCTAGGACATCCGTATGCATCCGCGTCATCCTCTACGCATCACATGGGCATCCGTTTCCCTTCCGCTACGGGCATGCACAGAACCATATCCGCTTGCGGGGCTGGTTCTCCCCTGAAGTCTTGGCGGATGTGTCATCCTTTCGCATGCCGCTTTCATCCGCTAGGCTTCCTACGGACATGGGGGCCACTTACATCCCCGCTACCAGGCAGGTCCCTCCCCACATGCCATTTTTTCGCGTTGTTGTCCGCTCTGTTTATGAAAATTTGGGGCACTTTTTTGAGAGCGGATAACAAATGGATGGAAATTTGCTCTGCTGCGTAATGTCCTATTTTACATAGCATTTGGCAATCGCGTTGGCCAGTGTGACCTAGCCAATTGTTCCTTAAACTCGCAGAAGTGCAATTTTTCCAAAGACTCCTTCTTGACTTTGCAATCAACTTCTATTGAAACTCATAGAAGGAACATGAGGAGGAGGAGGAAGGAGGCAGGAGGTGAGGAGGAGGAGAGGGAGCAGGAGTGAGGAAGAGGAGCGAGGAGGAGAGGAGGAGGGAGAATGTCAAGGAGGAGGAGAATTCTGGAGTCCTTGGTGCTCTATGAACTGGTTGTTTTCTAGGAGATGTTTCATGACCCAACTAAGGAACATTCTCAGTGCTGAAAGGAAATGAGAGCAGCAGGAGGAGAATGACTGTGTGTTTCTTGGTCCTCTCTGAGCTTGGTGGTTTTCTTGCAGAGATTTCATGACTCTGGTAGCATTCTCAATGCTGGAAAGGGAATGGGGTTTGTGGAGATGAGGAAGAAGGGGAAGGGGAAGAAGGAAAAGGACTGTGGGGTCCTTGATGGTCTCTGAATTTGGTTGTTTTTTTTGCAGACATTTTATTACCCAATTAGATCACATCATCAGGACTAGTACTGTTGATGATGTGAACTAGTTGAGCAAAGAAAATAACCATACACCAAGAACACCAAGGACCCCACAGCTGAAACCCTCAGCTACAAATATTATTTTCTGTTGAACAATTACAAACTGATTGTAGTTCTTAGAGGCAAGCAGAACCCACTCCTTCCTAGCACTGATAATGTGACCAAGTTGGGTCATGAAACATCCACAAGAAAACAATCATGCACAAAGAGCACTAAAAACCCCAAAGTTCCATCCCTGAGCTACAAATATTCTTTTCTGTTATAATCTCATTGCAGTAATTAGTTCTTACACTGATAATGTAACTTAGTTGGGTCATGAAATGTCTGCAGGAAACCAACCAAGCTCAGAGAACATCAAAGTCCCAACAATGCAACCCTGAGCTACAAATATTATCTTCTATAGATACCATTTATGAATTACAATAACAATAAATGGCATCCCTAGTGGAGTATAGGTAGTCCTCCATTTATGACCACGATTGAGCCTAAAATTTATGGGGCTAAGTGAGACATTTGTAAAGTGACTTTTGCCCCTTTTTACAACTTTTCTTGCCACATTTGTTAAGGGAATCATTTCAGCTGTTAAATTAGGAACACAGTTGTTGAATGAACCTGTCATTCCTCATTGACTTTGTGTGTCAAAAGGTCACAAAAGCAGATAGCAATAGTAATAGATAGCAAGAGAATTCTTTATTGGCCAAGTGTGATTGGACACACAAGAAATTTGTCTTGGTGCAAATGCTCCCAGTGTACATAAAAGAAAAGATTCATTCGTCAGGAGTTAAGAATCATAAGGTATGAAACTTAATAACAGTCATAGGGTACAATAAGTGATCAAATCATACTAGGAAACAGTCAATATAAATCATAAGTATACAAGCGACAAAGTTACAGTCATACAGTTACAAGTGGGAGGGGATGGGTGATAAGGAGTGATGAGAAGATTAACAGTAATAATAGTGCAGACTTTTTAATAGTTGAACAGTGTTAAGGAAATTATTTATTTGTTTAGCAGAGTGATGGTATTTATTCTTGTGTCTAGTTGTTCTGGTATGCAGTGCTCTATAGCATCGTTTTGGGGACAGGAGTTGAAGCAGTTGATGTCTGGGATGTGACGGGTCTATAAATATTTTCACAGCCCTCTTTTTGACTTCTGCAGTATACAGATCCTCCATGGAAGGCAGGTTGGTTGCTATGGTTTTTTCTGCAGTCCTAATTACTCTCTCAAGTCTGTGTCTGTCCTGTTGGGTTTCAGAACCAAACCAGACAGTTATAGAGGTACAGATGACAGACTCCATCATTCCTCTGTACAACTGGATCAGCAGCTCCTTGGGCAGTTTGAACTTTCTGAGTTGGCACAGAAATAACACTTTTTGTTGTGCTTTTTTGATGTTTTTGATGTTTGGTGCCCATTTTAGGTCTTGTGATATGATAGAACCTAGAAATGTGAAGACCTCTACTGTTGATATTGTGTTGTCTAGTATTGTAAGAGGTGGTAATATGGGATCATGTGAACACTGCAATCATCACAAATGTGAGTCAGTTGCCAATACACATGTGGTTGGAAAAAATTATAAAACAACATATAGATCTGAAACCTGAAACATTTTCATTAGGGTTGGTTCCTGAAGTAAAGTAAAGATGGTTATTTCAGAAAAAAATAATAATAATCATGTATTAACAACAGCTAGAATTGTATTTGCTCAGAAGTGAAAGAGTGATAAGATACTGAGAGAGGGAAAAGTAATTGATAAAATATTTGAATGTTCAGAAATGCATAGATTAACCCTGGCAATTAAAAAAGAAGAAACAGAATATTATATGGAATGGGATTTATTTTATCAATGGTTGGAAAATAAAACAAATTAAAATAGAGTAGAGGAATATACAGATAAATAAGTTAAGATGGTAAAAATAATAATAGATATATTGAATAATAGCTATAAGAAAATGTGATTATTGCTATATTGGTAAGAAAAGTATTAATTATAATCGTTAGCACAAGATATATCTACCAAGTCGACATACTGTTGAAATGAAAGATGGAATTATTGTAAATATACAATAAAAAACTTAATTAAAAAAATAAATAAATAAGTCAGTTGTGAGTCAGTTGCCAAGGATCCACATTTAAATCACATGGATGCTGCAAGGGTCATATGTGTGAAAAATGGTCATAAGAAACTTTTTTTTCCCCAGTATCATTGTAACTTCAAACGTCACCAAGTGAACTGGGTAAGTTGAGGACTACCTGTAGTAAATATTGTGACCACTTCTCCAACCCTCCCAACTCTGTTATTCTGAGAAATAAATTTCTATGTCTTTGAACTTAATACATTTGCAGGTGATACTAACCTGGCAGGAATAGCTAACACCCAAAAAGATAGGCTGAAAATCCAGATGGATCTTGTCAGACTAGAACACTGGGCCGTATCTAACAAAATGAAATTCAATGTAGAGAAAAGTAAAGTGCTACACTTCGGCAAGAAAAAACAAAAGTACAATATAGACTGGGTAAAACCAGGTTCAATAGCAGTAACTGTGAGATATCTTGGTGTCTTAGTTTGTTTGTTTATTTATTTATTTATTCAAGCAATTATAAGATAACAGGTATAACTATAAACATAGTTATGGAAACATGAAATGGATACATATAAGAGAAATAAAAAAGAAACAATAGGACAGGGATGATAGGCACATTGGTGCGCTTTTGCACGCCCCCTACAAACCTCTTAGGAAAGGGGCGAGATCAATAGTAGACAGTCTAAGGCGAAAGTTTTTGGGGTTTGGGGAAGAAACCACAGAGTCAGGTAGAGTATTCCAGACATTGACCCTCTGTTGCTGAAGTCGTATTTCCTGCTATCAAGTTTGGTGCGGTTTACCTTGGGTTTGTATCTATTGTGTGCTCTTATATTGTTATGATTGAAGCTGAAGTATTCATTGACAGGTAGGATATTGCAATGTATAATTTTACATACTATACTTAGATCGGACCGAAGGCAGCAAAGTTCGAGGTTTTCTCGGTCTAGAATTTCAAGTCTGATGGCATAAGGTATTCTGCAATGAGTAGAGGAGTGGAGAACTCTTCTTGTGAAATACCAGCTATATCAGGACCAGCAGTATGCAGCAGCCACCAAACAAGCCAATTCAATCCTAAATTGTATTAACAGAGGTGTTGAAAGATGTCAAAATGCCTTTCTTTCGAGGATTTGATTTTCCCACTGGGAGAGCTCTGGCGTAAGGATACGGACAACTGCTTGAAAGCTGGATCTTTTTATTTTTCAGGAAGGCGGAGAACAGCAAGAAGTCTGCGTTCTTCGCTGGCTAGGCTAGCTTCTCCTATGGTAGAGTCCCTGGTTTTTATACCGCTTTTCTCACGTTTGTGAAGTTGACTTTGTGTGAGTGTTTGGGTTTGTGCCTTAGGTTTCAAATCCCTGTGTGACGTTTGTCTTTATTCCCGCTGGAGGGCAAACTCCGTGGGATGCGAAGGCAAAACGCCAATGGGATGGCAGATTTATTACTGGTTTCTGTAATCCGCTTTTAGCTTTAAGAGTAGTTTCAGTATTTGTTCTGTGGGCAACCTGCTGTCTGTCCCTTTATTAATTTATATTTTTATGTCTTTTGTTTGTTTCTTTTGGCTTATTTGAGCTATGTCCTGTGTTTTAAGGTTTTTCTGGAATTATCTTTGTTTCTTTTTCTATTTGTCTGAGTTTTCTTAATTACTCAGGGCTTTTGTGTGCTATAGGGATTTCTTTGAATACTTTTTATTTGATTCCTTTTCTATGAAAGTTGTTTTCTGGCGGGGCCTGATGTTCGCCCTTGGGTTTTCCTGTTTTTTCTAGACGATTACCAGAGCTTCGTGAAATTCCCTTTCCACAGAGGGAGTACAATCCAGATCAGAGGAGTACTTAATACCCCTCTATGAAAGCTTAAGGCGCCGTCCCACTGCATTTACGGATGCAAAGAGGATGGGTAAAACATTAAAGAAAGCGTTG
>BHFT01027712.1:0-16400 GCA_004320025.1 Laticauda laticaudata
GAGAGAGAGAGAGAGAGAGAGAGAGAGAGAGAGAGAGAATTATGTCCTTGTGTTAAATAAGAAAATCAATTATTGTTGCAAATGAACTTTTAATTGCAACAGTACACTAACATTTACTTTAGCAAATGACTGTTCTGAAGAATTCTGTTTCTGTGCTTATAAAATATTGATTCACCCTACAGGGGTTGAGGATTATATTCACTGATGCTTCCAGACTCATCTTTAGATTAAGTGCTTCAAGCCATGTGCGAGCCACCCTTAGAATCTATGCAGAAAGTTATGAAAAAGATCCCAGCAAACATGAGAAGGAGCCACAGGTAAACAGAGATAAATTACTTTTATACTTCCAAGAAAAAAATACTATGTATATCAGCGGTCCCAAATCTTTGAGGCTTACCAGCCCTGCTTGGGAGGGGGGGAGTGTGCCATGCATGCACACGTAGCTCGACTGCAAGTTGAGCTGAGTGCACATGTGCGTCAGCCTGCTTCTCGCATGAATTGAGCTATACATGCGCCAGCCCACTACTTATGTGCCTGGGTTGCAAATAGGACACAGCCCAATATTGGGCTGGGTGTTGGGGATCACTGGTTAAGGTATTCAAAGGAAACTAAGATTTATGGTAGACTTATCCACTGGTTGGCCTTCATTCATATCTGGAGACCATTTCTGTTCATGGGAAGGGGGATACCGGTATGGCTAGGTCTAACCAGAGACATCATGCCTTTCATCTCTTACATTTATTAATTGAAATCACTTCACACTGGAGGAAAACCCTGAATTTTATGTAAGCAAATAGTAGATTGGTGCAGTTTCATTCTTAAATATGTAGTGATGGTTCATGTGGCCAGACATTGTAATACAAATTGTAAAACATATGTCCTTGGCAAGAGTGTTTTAAGTGATAGACTGCTTTACAGAGGGTATAAATTGGGAATTAATCATGGATAGCAGAGCAGAATCGGTAAAGGTGGGGAAAGTTTTTTGAACGTTTTTTTAAAAATTCTAAAAATGCTGTCCCTCACCCCCCAAAAAATTCTCACTGGAAAGAGAGATTCCAGAAAGGTCACAATAAAGACCCCAAATTCAGAATTCTACATTTTTTTGCTCGTCCCACTTTTACCTCTGTCTCTTGTTTTTTCTTATTTCAAAATGCCCTGTTTACTGTAATCACATCATGCATTGACATCTCTCGCTGGCTGAGATCCCCGTGCCAAACCATGAATTGTTAATTATCCAATAATTTATTTATTTTATTTCATTGTATTGTTATGACCACCCATCCCACAGACAAGTGACTCCAAACTTTGTTAAGGCTTCATTTTGAGTCTTTATATATTTACAGGCTCTGTACTCTTGTTATGCTACCTTATGGTTCAAGGATAAGCACTGGCAAAGTACAAAACTTTCCATGGTTGAAATGCAGTAATCCATGCCTTTTCTTTACATCACCTAAATAAGATTGCAAGTCTAAGCACATTTATTTGAAGTGCAAGAGTTGCATTTCCAAATAAATAAATCAGGCTATAAAACCCTGATTTAAAAAGAATAGATTTCATCTGATCTTTCTGTTCCTTAAAACAGAACTTAAGAAAGCTTCTCCTGCCAAGCCTAAAAAGATTGCAGCTCAAAAGGCAAGATCAAATTGTTTGTAATGAGAATGGGAGGGATTTGGGGGGCCTGTTTCTATAAAACTACTTTTAGGTGCACCATACATGGCTATAGGATACATTCTTTTAACATGAAATTTTCTCATGGTAGAAAAGAAGGAAATACATATTTTTATGCACAGAGACCTCCTTATTTTGCCCTTCCTCTTTTACTTTACTTTTATAAATCTAAATTAAAATTCAACATTTTTAGCATAGCTCGTTGTTAAGCTAATTTGTCTGGAGAATTACTTTCCTAATGTATTCCAGTAATTTGCTGCAGTAATACTGCAGTTGGGAAATACATCCAAGCAACTTTTGGATTCCTTGTAAGGAAGAAATGCGAAGCTGCTGGAGAGTTCTTTTTTATATTTATAAACAAAAACTGTTCTGTACTAAAGAGGAACTAAAGGAGTGTTTCAGCAAATGCAGCCAACATCTCCAGAATTCATACTTGCTGTCAATCTTGCCAAATTGGAAATGTTTGCTAGACAGACTTTCCCAAGGGAAGAGAATGAAGAACAGTATCTTAATTATCTGAGGGATGAGAATAGCATGTGAAATTAAAAATTAGGGTTCAGCCTTGCATCCAGGATGGCTACCACAGTTGCAGAATAATCTTAGCTCTTGGTAAGAAATGTATTTAAGATTGTCAAAATTATCAAGTTATCCAATCCAGCTTTTTTGGGGGGAGGGAAAGTGTGTCTGAGAGAAGATTTAAGGTGGGATGTTTTGCTAGAGATCCATTAAGAGCAAAGTGCCAATAGTTTTCTTTCTTCCCATCCCTTTTTTTTCTATTTGGGAAAAAAAAAACCTTTTACTTGCTGTTTTTATCAATAGGAACAATAAATTGGGGAAGCAGCAAGTGCATAAGAACCAGAAAAGGAGAACATATTTCAATATCGGGAATACTGTTAGGATGCTTAGATATCAGCTGAGATAACTTAGGAAGAGGGTCCTTTCTAAGTTATTTCCTCTGACTGTTAAGCCATTGAGGACTCCCTACTCTTTTGTCCCATTGTTTCCTGGCCAGCATCCCATTCCCTTGGCCCCCAAGGTCATTCTGATTTACTATTACATGTTGTAACATCTTGAAACAGATTTTTTTAAAAACAAGCAACAACATCTGCCTATAGAGGTTGTGGATATCTGTTCCAACTTTTACCCATAACTAGGAATAGTGAGGTTTGGAATCTTTCCCAAGTAATGTTTTGCTGCAGCTGCTAGAATAACCAGGTATTTCTCTTCGTATGTGAAATGGCATGACCCGGGCCACTTTGTGCCCAGCCAGTGCAATAATGAACATACTCTTTGGAGAAAAATTAATCACCAGCTAATACCCAGATAATAGAATAGGCAGTGCAATCGGACTAGAAGTAATTCTTACACATTGCATTAGGTCATAATGGAATTTATTCATTTTTTTTCTGTACCCGAATACACCAATTGTTGCAGAAATAAGTCATAAGTGATCAGCAGATCATTTTTTATGGCATGCAGTATCTTCCAACATTGAGTTGGCAGAAACTTGGCAACTGCAGCAGCAGCATTTTTCGAAAGAAAGAAAGACAGACAGACAGAAAGAAAGAAAGAAAGAAAGAAAGAAAGAAAGAAAGAAAGAAAGAAAGAAAGAAAGAAAGAAAGAAAGAGAGAGGAATTATGTCAGCCTCCAGTCGAAAGTCCTGATTTCTTCATCACAAACTCAACAACCCTCAAAAGCTGCGAAGGTGTATTACAACATGTATCTCCTAGCCTCAAAGTGTTTGCCCATCCCTGAACTGTGTGTTAGCTTTCCCCCCAACAATCTGTAGTTAAAAATCTTTGCTTACCATTATGTGTGAATTTAGACTGTATATGAAATGTATTATTTTATTTCATTTCTTATTAATCTTCTTTACTCCTTCATTTCTCTGTCGTCAATATTTCTGTAATTTTACCATTCATTGCCATACTTTGTACTTGAACATTGTGATATTTAAGAGAGTTGTTTTTCAGTGTGGGCAGGGCATAAGTCGGTTGGAGATGCGTCATGGAAAGAAGAAAGACTTTATGTAGTGATTTCCTTTCCGGACACATCTGAGGGAACCTGCAGTGCATTTCTAATAGTCTTTTCAGCCTCTGAAACATATGCAGGAGTCATACTTCCTGTCCACTGGCAACTGCAACTATGTATTTTACAAATTTTATTTTTTTAAGTATTTTGAGATAACCTGGAAAACAATAGGGAATGTTCTGCCAATAAAATAACTAATTATTTGATGTATTTTGACCCACCTCACTCAAACTAAAGGGAAGCCCTTCTGCAAAAAAGATTGGATACTTGTAATCATTCAAATCAGAATAAATAGAAGTTATGAGTTAAAAAGTGAGGAGCACTGTGATTTACCGTGTCCAAAAACACTGCCATTAAAGCTGTCAACTTTGTCAAATAATTCTGGGTCTAGGATTTTGGCAGCATTTCCTATGCAGGAATTTTTTTAAAAAAGTATTTTTTTCCTATCATTTCCTCTTTGATAGAAAATGCTTCATCTATGACAGTTTTGAATTAGCTTCTGTTAAATACAAAGGGAAAGAGAAGGTATTGTTAGTAGTAATTTTGCCATGTAGATTACTCAGCAATAATTGTGTTTCAGTTGCCATTTTTAGTAAATGATTTGAAATTAATGTACAGAATATTTGCTTTCCATAAAATATGGTACATATCTCAAGATATTTAACTTTTACCCAGCAGAGCACTATTGATAAAGGTAGACCCAATAGAATTATTTTGAGAAAAAAAACCCAAAGAAAGACTACATAGGTCCCTATATGTTTTAACTTTGAGGTACGCTTATGGACATTAAATTACAATGGAGATTTGTTTAAAACAGTAACAGTGTTTTTAGAAATATTTGTTTCAAAAGTAAGGACAAGAAGCAATGGATGGAAACTAATCAAGGAGAGAAAACCAACTGAGAACTCAGGAGACATTTCCTGACAGTTGGAACAGCTTATCAGTGGAACGAATTGCCTCCAAAAGTTGTTGGGTGCTCCAAATTTGGAAGTTTTAAAGAAGATATTAGACAACCATTTGTCTGAAATAGTATAGGGCTTCCTGCCTGAGCAGGTGGTTGGATTAGATCCTGCAATATTCAACTCTTACACTGCAAAAACATATGGACTACACAACATGACAAACTACTCCTAAAACTAAAATCTTATGGTATCTCTGGACATCTACATAACTGGATAGAAGCATTCCTATCAAACAGACAACAAATGGTCAAAATTGGGAGAGTCCTATCAAATTCTGTACCCTGTCACAGTGGCTGTCCCCCAAGGCAGATGTTCTTAGGACCAACTCTCTTTCATTTACTCTTACATAAATGACCTCTGTGATCATATGGAAGAGAACTCGCGTTCTCGTCGCTGACCGATGTGAAAGCTATTCAAACACCACAGCACAATACTGCCTAACCTTTCAAAAATGAACCTCGACTATGTAATCAGAATGGGTCAATCAAGTTGGCAACCTCAAAAATCTCAACCAAACAAATGCTCGTGTCCGTACCATATTGGCAAAAAAATCAAGAAAATAAAATAAGAGGCTGAAATAGTCAAGACCTTGTGATGATCCAAATTGGAGCTCCTCATCTCTAATGATCTAAGAGCGAGCCCACTGTAAAACTACATAAGCCAAAAAGGCATTAAGAGTTTTAACCGTTACATAGTTTTACATAATCTTACATAGCTTTTTCTCATGGTAATATTACACTACTAACTAGAGCATTACCAAAACATTTGCTAGGACCAATACTCATGGTCTGGAATACAGGCTCATCAGTTTCTGGAATCCACATTATGCATCTGATATTAAAACAGTTGAGGAAAGTCCCAGAAATATTTCACAAGAAGAGTTGCTCCACTCCTCTACTCGTTGCAAGAATACCTTATTGCCACCAGATTTTGAAATTGTAGACCTAGAAAAGCTAGAACTACGCCACCTTCGGTCCGAATTCTACATGATGTATATAAAATTCATAACATTGCAAATGTCCTCCCTGTCAATTGAATTACTTCAGCTTCAACCATAACAACACAAGAACAAACAATAGATTACAAACTCAAGGTAATTCGCACCAAACTTGATTGCAGGAATACAACTTTCCAGCAATCAAGGAATGATCAATGTCTGGAATACTCTACCTGACTCTGTGGTTTCTTCCCTAAACCCCAAAAACTTTAACCTTAGACTTTCTACTATTGACCTTACCACTTTCCTAAGAGGTCTGTATAGTAATTACAATTATTAATCGATTTCCCTTTGTTTTGTAATATAGCTTTTTTGCTTCCTCTTTATTTTCCATTGCACTCTTAGTTGCTTAAGCAGCATTTAAAAAGGCAAATTGCACTGTTTTTATCAATGGCAGTGAGAACAGTGATCCTTTCCAGCACAGTAAAAAAGTTATTAGGTATATTTTATTATCAATGCAGTCTGCATGAGTATAGTTATATCAAAAGTGGGGAAATATTCAATGAGATAAACAAAACCTGGTCAAAATGCAAAGGTAATATATGCTACCTACATAGAGAACAGTCTCTGAAGTTAGTTTTGAACACACTCAGAAACCCAATGCTTCTACAAGAAAAACCTCTAAGCATCATGAATGCAGTTATGTACAAAACAAATACTTCAAATGTTTGATTGATATTCTCTGGTTTCACTACTACTTGAACACAATTAATTCAACCATTCCAAATAATACATTTTTTTTCCAAATCTCTTTTATAATTACCATTAGTTGTCATGGACAAACCAAGCTCATATACTACTTTTTTAAAAATATATATTTTCCTAAAATAACTTTCAGATGACTAATCATAAGTACTGTAAAAAAAATCTGATTGGTTTGGATTGTGAAAAATTTTTGGATAGAAGGAGATGAACTAAAACAGAAGGACCTCCTAAGTTCTGATTCTCAACTTTAGTTTGAGCCATTGTGCTTTATTCCTTCCAATTTTTGAAAACTGAGGACAATTGGTGGTGTTGTCCAAAAAGCCATTGTTTAGCCAGTAGCTTTCTAAGCCAGTGGTCGCCAACCAGTGGGTCAGGGACCACTGGTGGTCCACAAGAAAATTTTGGTGGTTCGCAGAGAAATGTCACCCCCAAAGCACCCCTCCCAAAGCAATTAATCCAGGCTGCACAGAACACAAGGCTATGCCACTCACATGGCCCATGGGAACACAAGGCTTGCGTTGCTTGCATTGCAAACAACACAAGGTAGTGAGGGGAGGGCGGGAAAGGTAGAGGGCGGGAACTTTCCCCATGTACCTGGCCTGGCAACCAAGCTGCTTCTTTCCACTTCTTTCTTCTGCTTTTGGCTACATGGAAGGAAAGCAGCAAAAGTCTTTCTTTCTCTCTCCCAAACTGCGGCAGAAATGAGTCTTTGGGACCCTGCAAGGCATCCTGATTCAAGAGGCTGCACTGGTGTGACAAGTCTCACAATGACTCATTTCTGGCAGAGTTTGGGGTAGAGAAAGAAATACTTCGACTGCTTCTGTTGTTTTCCTTGCATGTAGCCAAAAGTCTCTCTCTCTCTCTCTCCCTCTCTCTCTCTCTCTCTCTCTCTCCCCTTCCCCCAAAGAACGAGCTGCGATCCCAAGTAAAGAATGATCGTTTGGTAGGAAAATGGGGTGGGGAATTTTCTGCAGACTTTTGGGGGGATTTTCCCAGGGTCTCTGGTCATAGGATTTAAAATTATGAGTTTGGTGTGGTTCCTGACATCCAAAAGGTTGGCTACCCCTGATCTAAGTTGTTCTCCATCCTAGAGCAGAAGGTCTTTCCATACAAAAAGGAAATGAAATCAATTAGTAAGGAAGAAAATAAAATAAAATGTATAAACTTCAGGAAACTTATACCTGTTCATCTCCTACACTTAGAAGAGAAGGTGAAACTGAGAAACCAAGTTAACTTGACCGCAACTGTGCCAGTTTTTTTAAAGTGCAGTGAAAAGTGTACAGCTGATTTAATCACCTGCAAAAAAATGCCACGGCTAACCTTCTGTGGATTTGAAGTTGAAAAAGGCGGTGCTGAAAATGCATGACAACGCTGCCTTAAAAGTTCTGCGTTTAACATTCAGAAGAAGAAGAGTGAGGCAGGCATTCTTTCCAGTGGGGAAACAGATGGCTCTCAACCTCAGTCGAGTTTCACTACTATAAAATGAAATTCTGCCCTCCCCCCCCCAAAGGCATTTGGAATACATCACAGTTGAGTCATAAATAAATGAGTTTAGCTGCCAAATCCATCTGACCTCATGGGATAGTTGCTGTCTACAGCTGTTTTTGAACTAACACAATTTGTAGTGACCGTAGTCAAGTATATGGCGAGCATACAGGATGGTTATGTAAATTATGAGATGATTTTGAGGTGTGAAAGATCAAACAATTTAATCAGAAAAGCAACTTCACTCCTCAAATTTGAACATGGCTAAAATGAAAGGCATCAGAGCACAGAGCATATTATTCTAACAAGGTTTTATTTCCTTTAATCCATGGCCTTCATGAAATTCACAGTCACTGTTTGAAAGATGCCTTACAAAGGCAAAAGACATGTTTAATTTTTTGAAAAAATTTGCTCAAGTTTTCATTTACAGATTTGGTAAAGTGACTGACAACTGTTTTACCACAGAAATGTTATGGAAAATAGGCTAAAATCTGAACTCTAGATGACTTTGAAGTATTAGGTGATATATCGGATGACAATCCTATGGCCGTTGGTAGTGCTGTCCAGAATGCTAGGAGTTGTAGTCCTCCTTAACTGGCAGACTTGAAATTCTAAAAGTCGTCTTCTTATCACCCATGGAGATTGATCTTCTAGATCAGGGGTCTCCAACCTTGGCAACTTTAAGACTTATAGACTTCAACTCCCAGAATTCTTAAAGTTGTCAAGGTTGGAGACTCCTGTTCTAGAAGTTGTTGAACTGTAACTTTTAGGTGTTCGTGTCAT
This sequence comes from Laticauda laticaudata, assembly GCA_004320025.1. NCBI lineage: Eukaryota > Metazoa > Chordata > Lepidosauria > Squamata > Elapidae > Laticauda > Laticauda laticaudata. The sequence continues at coordinate 8,633 of BHFT01027712.1, forward strand.
GCAGTAGTCCTTGCTTAATGATTGGTCACTTAGTAACCATTCAAAATTACAGACCTTCCGAAAAAAGTATTTACAATCTGATTTTGAAGTTCCAATGGCTTACAACCCGCCCACCTCTGGATCATATGATTACACTTTGGGTGCTTGGCAGTGTAGTACAGCGGCAGATAATGACTGAGGCGGACACGGAACAACAGGCAGGAACCTTTATTTAGAAACAAAGGGTTTGCCGTGACTGCTGGGCTAACGAGCAATCAGCTAGCGGCAACAGCTGATGCCGTTTGACAGCGCTTTATATAGCCGGCTGTCANGATGCCGTTTGACAGCGCTTTATATAGCCGGCTGTCAAACGGCATCAACCAATCAGAATGGTCCGTGCTCCCACCAGGAACGCGGACCAGAGGGAGAACTTCGCAACAATGCAACAGGCAGCTGTTGTATTTACAACCATTTGCAGTATCCCAGGATCAAATCACCATGATTTTAATGGTTTTTTTTAGAGTTTCCATTGTTCATTTCTAATTTTGCCCCTCCCCCACTAAAAGCTATTGAACTTAACCATTGTATTCATTTAACAACCAGCACAAAAAAGGTGGTAAATTCAGACACGGTCACATGTGAGCGTTTTAATGACTGGAAGAACTTATGACTATCATTCCCGGCTCAATTACAGTTGTACACTGAGAACTATCTATATAATAAGATTGTTATTGAACATCATTTGGAAGGCTTTAGCCTCCCAATCTATCATGGCCTACATGCTTGAGTTTATGTAAGCCAATTTAACTTGGTGCTTTTATATCTTTCCGATTACATGCTAAATTAGGGTGGATATATATGTGTGTGTGTGTATCCATAAATATTACATAACTAATATTAATAGATTATTAATGTGCCATCTGAAGGAAGAACAAGGTTCAAGGCACTTAAGGCAAAATGTTTTTCCCATAGTTCTTCCCCAAGGTTAGATGTAAGTTAATGTACTGATTTCACCTGCACTTGTTATAATATCTGCCTCCAGATAGAAAACTTGGTTTTGTAATTATACTTCTTCTGGCCTTTTAACACAAATTCAGGAATCTTAAGTAGAACTCAGATGGGTTGATCACCTGGGTATTTTTGATCTTGAAAGGCAGAAAATAATGAGATGGGTGGAACAAATGTTTCCTCAAATCAGGCCATCATTTCCACATATCAATGAAAGAAAGCAAAATATTGGCTGCTTTGGAAATTCCTGGGATATCAGACCAAATACCAGCTTATAACATATCGTAATTGTTCCATATTAACATACTCCAAATAGGCTATTCCTATTAGACAGCAAATACCCGATGCTGATTGGCTACTTTTTCGACGCTGATTGGCCAATAATAGCTGGGCTATGATTGGCCAATTCGAGCGGCGGGAAAAACAAGTAGCCATCATTGGACACTAGCCACGAGCAGCTAGCTATAAAAAGAGCTGCCGCGGCTCCTCGTTAACACAGACTTTCGGAACCAAATAAAAGAGCTGAAGTTACGCTGATATGAGTCTCATTTCTTGCGAACTGAAAACTGGCGACGAGGATGGGATACTGAGAAGGGAGATCAGTCGGGCACGTGGCATTGAAAACCGAGCAGACGAAATGGCCGGAACCAACTCACCACCCGCACCATTCAACCCAGCAGCAGAGGACTGGGAATCCTATATCGATGTTCTTGGAAAGGAATGATCTACAAGGAATCTCGGACAACTGAAAAAGAGCTGTATTCCTGATGCACTGTGGGCCCACAGTGTTCAAGATGGCTCAGATGGCCAAGTGGCAACTAGTCGCAAACCAGACGATGTGAAGCAAGCTGATGCCCTGGCCAGACCGTACGAGAAAACACTGCGTGAGCTCACGTACGCAGCGCCGACCGTCTCCAGCCTCAAGCGATCATGCAGTTTTACTAAACTGGACCAGAAGGAACGGTGATGAGCCATTGCAGACTTTGTAGCACCGTGCTCTCAGGGACGATGGCAAATTTCCTTGAAACATGATCAAGCCATAGGGGCATTCGCGGCTGCTGGGCGTGCCTCAGAGGCGTAGAGATCGTACCTACAAAGGCCAGGCTTAGCGTAACGCCGCGCCAGAAGATCAGGCAGTTACCGAGGGCTATTAAGCTGAAGCCGATCGCAGCAGAAGTCAACCAAAAAGTCAGCGGCAAAGACTGCAGCCAGCATGTAATGCCCAACTCGCCAAAGAGGCCAGCCGACCAACGCAATCAAGCACTGAGAAGAAGATAATGAAGCACCACACAAAACCGTCCCGTCGAGTTGATACGCAGACATGGAGTCGGTCGCAGACATCGATGCTGTAGGACTGACGAAGAAGAAACTCCACAGGACTTCCAGGTCTGAGCCGAGAGCAGTGAGCTGAAAATGATGGTTGTTAAGATCGGGGTTCAGCTGTCGCCAAATGCGGATGAGACCACCCCCATTTTGCTAAGTGCCGTTCTAAATTGCCGTTGCTAGTTACTGCGAAACAGCTGGGCCACCATGCGACGGAGTAGTGCCCTGAAACCGGAAAAAAGCTGCAGCCCCCAGTACCAGAGGACAACAAAGAAAGGACACATGTGGAGCTGCGAGAGTGTGAAGGCGAAAGGCAGCGGCCAAAACGAAAACTATAGGAAGAGGAGGAAACCTCAATTCAAACATCACCATCGGGCCATCTCTAATGCAAAAACAACAATGGCGTGCCGAAGGTACATGTGGCGAGTCTGGGCCATTGAGGGCCAGAGAATGTATGATGGAGGATCAATTCTGGATTCTTACTTATCCGATGCGTTATCATTGGGATAGCCATCAAAGAGAGCGGAGTAGCCGCAACATTGGCAGAGCTGAACTGAGCTTAGAACACCCGAAGTCACTAATTTTAAAAGATACCAACGGAACAGACATACTGTAATCGGACTTTGGACACTTCCAGATTAAGCTTCAAAGAACACCAAAAGATATTTGCTCTAACCAGAGTTAGGACCCGGACCCGTACCAAGCGCTGCGTCGGGCACTCGAGTGTGTTTGAACCTATAGGAAATCGGAGTCGACCCGCATTAACCGGCCGATCACCGACACAGACTGGGAGAGACCTGAAATGAGATGAGATTCGCAGGACGTCTTCAAAATGAATAGTTAGGCAAGTACCAAGGGTCCCTATTCTCATTCAATCTGTAGACCCAAACCCATAGTCCAATTCAGGCTATCCAGGCTGAAGCTGGAGGTGCCGCCTCGCCACTTAAAACCCAAAATTGATGAAGAATTAACAAACTATAAGAAGCAAGGCATTCTCGTGGCATACCCAGTCATTGACACGCCAGAATGGGATAACCCCAATCTGTGACACCAGTTCACGCCGGATAGGTCCGTGAGAATTTTGCGGACTACACGGTGCTACCCTAGAGACAGATGCGCTATCAACTAAAGCATGCAATATCTCTGTATCCAGCTAGTACACACTCTCTACTATCACCTCCTTGGAGCGGGCAAGGTCTTCGCAAAGCTCGGACTGCCTTGCCCTAAGCTTCACCTAACACAATTGCCATTAGACCCTGAAGACAGCAGAGGCTGCAACAACGATCCGTGTACCTCATCGGGGCAGCATTCTCAATGTACAAGCAGGTAACACAGTTGCTCGGATAAGTGTAGTCCGGACTTATTCCAAAGCCTCAATTCGGAGCGATCTATTGCAAGGTGGTATAAAAGGTCAGTGAGTCCCATACTTGAACTACGTGTGCTCCCCATCTCGGCTAACGACGATCTGAACCAATCATGACTAAGCCCTTTCTCAGTAAGATCTGTCTTCTTGCATAATCGTGCTGGCTTCCACAAGAAGCAGGACTCAAGTGTGAAAAAGAAGTAACTTAAATGTAAATTGGCCAGCACCAAAAGTCAATTCCTGGCGGGTCACCAATCGATTAAAAGCGGCGCACGTACCCACCCCATCAGAATAAAAAAAAATTAAGGCAATCAACAAGAAGTGCTACACTAAAAAATAAAGTTTGTACATTACTAAGCTCCATTTTTTGTGTGCAGCGTTCAAAAACTTCTTACCACTCGTTCTTCTGCCACAGAAGAGCCAACTACGGCAAACCATGCTACATAGACCATCTAGAAAATCGCCATTGGACACGGAACGATGTGTAATGACAGCCCGTCTCCAGCGGATACACCAAAACCTCATCGACCTCCGACCCGTGGTACCTCCATGCCGCCAAGACAGCGAGACATTACGCTTAACAGTCCACACTGCAACACCATCACCATCTAAGTTTGCGTGCGTGCTATGCCATGCCTGAGCCGCGATCTTCCTGCCGGATGTGAAGAGAAGTCCCCATGGCCTTTCTACTCAACAGACCCTTTTCAAAAAAAAATACTTGAACGGAATCTATAGCCAGTTGGACAGAAGAGGCGATGTTGGCGGCTATATCCGGTAAAAAACGTTTCCATGCTGAAATACTTTACCCGGTAGACACTCTTTTACCCTTGTTACACGATTCACCAACACCTCCTTATTAGAGCAATATTCTCGCTCGGGACAACAAGAGTCACCCCCTTAATCATTACTATCCCTGACGGAATGTACCAGCAGGTGGTCGAAGTCCCTCAGCGCAGACATGACATACTTATACGGACTTACTCCATGGCGACTCGCAAAGACACCTTTCACTTCCATTCGAACGATTCCCTTGAACCGCAACGCCCGCGTAGCCACGCACATTAGACACCTGAACCCCGGCACCAACCACGTCACCCTACAATCCGAGACTTGTGGCAAAGCCTACCGACTAACTGTGGCCGACATTTCGCCGAATGACCAAAAAAGACAAGACATTGTTACATAGTGTTTAAACTGAGGTGGGAAATGTGGCCAGAAAATGCAGACACGGTGTTATTTTCAAACCTTTTAAGACTAGGCAAACCGAAACTTGTCATTTACTGAAAGGTTGTTATATTTGGGCTGATTGGGTCATATATCCAAAAAAATCTACAAGACCAGTACTGTGTATGTTGCACGAAGGCCACCCCGGGCATCGTTTCTAGCGAATGAAAATCACCTGCCAGCGACTATGTATGGTTGGCCATGGATGGACAAAGACATGTGGGAAGATGGACGTCAAAACTGCGGGAAATGTCATAAACTCCCCACCCTGCACCCCCATCAGCCACCTGTTCTGGGACTGGGAAATGCCCGTAAGCAGGGCCCTTGGTCACACCCCCCACACTTCACATATAGACTTCGCTTGTTAGGGGCCCCAACAAAAGGGCAGTCATTTCTAAATCGTAGTAGGATGCCTTACGTCCAATTGTTGGAAGTAAGCCCTCATTGCACGTCCTACTACCTCCAAACAGTGTATCAAACCACTGCTGCGAAACTATTCACCACACATCGGTTACCAGATGTTGCTCTGTCTTCCTCATAACGGTCCCAACAATTTACAGCATTATCTGAGTTTTTGAAAAATTACTTAGCTGACATGGCATTACAACATGCTTTGAACGAGCACGGGGCTGATCGGCGACGAACGGAACCAAGGGGCGAATGCATGGTCCGGTTTAGCGCAAGAAACATTTAGGACAAATGTAGACACAGGAGCACATGCAGAAAAAAATTAAAGAAAATTGCCTTCACCTGACTTACAGTCACATAACACATTAACTCCACCAGAATATCTAAAAAGCCCAGCAAGAATCCCAGCTAATGGGCAGAAAACAACTAAAGAGTCCACTCAGCACTTCACACCCAACACACTACCCGCCGCGCGGAACCAAAATACCAACCCGATACCTCTTCCTCTAATGAACAACTAATCGCACCATTCCATAACCTTGGAAATTTTAATATATGTCAAAAAAACCTCACCCGGCCAACCCATTGTGTGGTGCAAGCAACGATACTTACACAAATAACTGGACCATGGTCCTACTTAGCTACGAGACAGATGATGGCCGAACCCTGGCGAAGGACAGAATTGACCCAGTTTAGCGGTCTATAAACACTACAATGCCGTCCCCATTCCCCCCAGACACAAAGAAGCAACACAACACACCACATCACCCCAACCGAACATGCCACATAGCGTTACACTAAAAACAGCAACAGACCTAACCAGAGACGTGGAGCGGGATACCCCTCAGTAACAAATGAAGGTGGGGAAACCCTCTGGTAACAAACAGGAACCCCTCCGCGGTAGAAAAGAAAGCCCGGAAACACCAAAATTAATTTGACAATAAAAAAAACATTTCCAAATAAACGCAAGCTCAGAAAAACAATGACATACCCTCACAGAAGTCGTCGGGAAAGAGAGACTAATGAAGTCGACATAGACTAGATGCCTTGTCGGAAAGGAGCAAGCCGGCCGATATTCTACCAAGCCTGAGAGACTGAGCAGGAGCCTATCAATGGCCTAGACTACTACTTCACAGGTGGTTTATGACAGAGAAAGACAAGAAGAAACAGCGGATCCTGTCTAACCCGCTGGAGAAGACGACGATCACAACTCACAACTGCACAGGGTCAAACTGAGGCACACCTAAATAAAAGCCCCGCCTGGCCTTACGTGACTACGTGACGGGTATAGACCAGATTACACAAGTAGGCAGACAGGGGGTAAGTTACATATTAAAGCATTTACTCCAAATAGGCTAATACCTATGGACACAGCAATAATACCGATCGAATTGGCTTATTTATCTCGCGACTGATTGAGCACAACCATAGCCGGGCTAACGTGATTGGCCATAATCGAAAGCAGCGAGACAAAAACAAGTAGCCTCAATTGAGACCTAGCTGCGAGCAGCTAAGACTATGTTAAAATCAGAGGCTGCTGACTGGTTCGGCTAGGTTAAAACACGGACTTTCGGGAACCTAAATAAAAGACGTGAAGAGTTAGACGCTGATTCTGAGTCTCATTTCCGCCAGAACTGAACAGCTAATTTTGTGCTAATCAAAGCTTTAATTTCACTTTAACTACTGGAATAGAGCAACAGTATAGGAACTACTAACAGAAATGAAAATCATGTGTTTATTCTTGCAATTAATTAGTGAAAAGTGACCGCTTGTTATAATATGATAAATCATCAACAGCCAATAACCTTTGCATGACATCTGTTATTACGATTAGTAGATAGAATAAATGAACCTGAAACTTTTATTGTACTCTTCCTCTTATAAATTTTTTTAAATTTTTTTATTCGTTTAAATCAAGTGTAAAGCTATGATGTGTGCTAAGATTCATTTATAATCATATTGATTCCCAAACTAACTCGCAGATGAAAGGGTGACAGAATTAATAAGAATAATTATTGGTACATTGAACTCAACTATTTTTAGAAATAAGGTTATTGTACTTGATTGGTATTAGTTATATTTACACAACTTCGTACCATTATTATTTCCGTCCTTTATTTATAGATAAGATAAATTAGTGATAGGACGAAGACAAGGTAATTTGTTGTACTTTTAAGCACAGGGTGTAAGCGTAAAAAAGATTTGTTCGTTCGCTTATACTGTTCAGGCGAAGGGGAATCATTTCTTGTATATATTGCTTTTCTTTTTACGTTCATGTTCTTATTCTTTTTTTTTATTTCTCATGCACTTGCGATACTTTTTCTTGTTGTACTTGTTTTCAGAGGGTCGAGAGAGTGATTGTGTAGTTGTCTATTAGTTTTCACCTTGAATAATTGTAATGTTTAGATAAAATCTTACTTATAAAACAGCTTTGTTCTCTACTTTTACACAGTAACAAGTTAG
>BHFT01027713.1:0-42500 GCA_004320025.1 Laticauda laticaudata
GATTGACATTTTGAAATTAGAGAACAAGCAAGATAAACAATTTTACAAAATTGGGACCTTTTTTTATCAATGGGTTAGAACACAAATACAATAGAATATGTAAAACTTTAGAAAATAATGAATATATAACATGTATTTCTTTTCTTTTTTCTTATTATTATACTATATAAAATTTTTTAGGTACGATTTGGGAGCACTATAGGAATTGTTACAAAATAAACTTAAGTAAATATAGTTATCTTGCAAAGTATGAATGAACAAATATTACAGTCAAATGAACTAATTAATAATACTAGAAGTATTCAATTTTTCATTGATTAGTATGAATGTATTATATAATGTAACTGTAAATGTGAGACTATGAATTGATGCACCAAAATTTTGTAAACCAACAACACACTGCTTGACACTTATTGGAAGAAAGTTGGATGTTTATTAATGTTTTGTTTGTCTTTGTTTTAAAAACCAATAAAAATGTAACAAAAAAAAAATACACACCCGGTTGCCTAGGCATTCCAAATTTTGAATCATGCAACAACACAGGCATGTACAACAGTTGTGAGTGTTGAAAAACAGTCATAAGTTCATATTTTCTCAATGATGTTGTAATTTCCGAATAGGCTCACTAAAGTGAACTGTTGTAGGTGAAGGCTACCTGTATTTTTTTTTTGACAACGGATGTCCATTTAAATTAATGGCAAAAGACAATCTAAATTTATCATGGCAAATTAAAAAAACACCAGAGTTAAATATGAAATGAAAAAGAATCAAAAGGAAGAGGACGTTGGGTTTTACTGGATTTAATTCTATTTCAGTGCTTGTTTTTGGTCTGGATGAAGAATGGCATATTACTGAGAATAAGAAACACGTTTAGAAAGTCAACCTAGCTTTGGATGCATGGTATTTATGGTATGATAAAGTTAAAATCATTTTACTCAGATATGCCATATCTGACATTCTGATTCTTGTGTATCTACCTGTACACAAGAACCTGAATTGCTAACAGTCAGGAAGTTGGCCTTGATAAAAGTCCAAAAGATTTCAAGGGACGGCTGGACTTAGTCTCTTACAGGAGTTCAGAGAGACCCAAACTGATGATGCATTTGAACCCTGCCCTCAGGCTAAGTCAATCGCTACATTAAGGTCCATGTCACACGCCCAGCAGATGGAAAGAGATGTAAATGGAGAGAAACACTGTGCCATCCTTTGGGTTAACGCGATTCATCTGTTTTTGTACTCATTGCCTCCATTTTTCATCCTCTCTTCGTCCAGCATCCGTCGAACTGAGGTTCCATCCGCCAAAAATTTTTGAGCTGGCTCAAAACTTTTTGAGAGTGGAATGTATCAAACATTCCGTTCTGCATTCGCGACGCATACGGGGAACATTCTGCTCTACATCCGTTGTCATCCGTTATAGTGTCCGCTAATATCCGCTATGGCATCCACTGGTGATCCGCGCAACTCAAATCTGCTCCAGCGAAGCGGACACAGGGAGGAAGCGAAACGGACGCGGAACGGACGCGCACATAGTAGGCACAGACGGAGAAAGGATGAAAGCGAATATGCAGCTCGCAAAGAAAGCATTTAAAATGGAAAGAAATGTTCGCAGTAGGGACCTATCTCGGATATTAAGGATGTCTTAGAGGATGCCGTAAGAGGATGCAAAAGGACACATATTGGAAAACCTATATTGCCTATAAAAAGGGGGAGCAACTCTCTAGATCTCACTTCAGTCCAGCAGCCCTGCTGCTGCAGACCTCTGTGCAGCTTCATCTGACTCTTCCTCTTCCACAGCATCCAGTCATGTCCACCGTGGATTGTAACACACTCCTTTTGGTAGCCACCATCGTTCTGCAACAGTGCCGAAGCCATCTACAGGCTCTTTCAACTGTTTTACGGAGAAAAAGGAGGTGGCCAAGAAGTGTCTGGGTCCGAAGATGGATCGCAAGAAGAGCCAAGTATGGACTGTACAACAAGTTGATAGTGGAGCTGAGGAACGGGAAGACCCTCGTGCATTCCAGAACTTCATGAGGATGCCTCCAGCCATGTTTGATGAAGTTGTGGAGCATCTGAGACCCAGCGTTGACGAGCAGAGCACAACTTCCGGCCAGCCTGGATCCTGGGCTCAAGGTGGCACTGACTCAACGCCATCTGGCCTCAGGGACCACCTACAGAGCATGCAGTACGGCTGGAGGTGCCACACAACACCATCAGCATTGTGGTCAGAGAAGTGTGCAGGCCATCAATCGAAGAGATACAAGAAGGAGCTCCTCCAGTGCCCCTCCACTGAAGAAGGCTGGAAGAAAGTTGCAGAGCAGTAGTATCAGAGGTGGAACTTCCCCCACACTGTTGGAGCCATCGATGGGAAAGCACGTGGCCTGCAAAGCTCCAGCCAATCGGGGTCCACTTATTTCAACTACAAGGGTTTCTTCAGCATCATCCTCTTCGCCATGGTCGATGTGACTACAAAGTTCATGTACATCGATGCTTCAGGCAATGGGTCATCTTCAGATGCCCAGGTATAACAGCGGCCAGTCACCTCAAGGAGGAGCTGGAACGCAACCTCATCATGGGCTTCCAGATCCAGACCCCCTGCCAACGACACGCAAGATGTGCCTAACTTCATCGTGTGGGATGACGCCTTCCCTCATAGAACCTACCTCATGAAGCCCTACACTTCCAGACTCCTCACCCGTGAAAGAGAGTATCTTCAACTACAGGCTTTCAAGGCAAGACGGGTGGTGGAGAACGCCATTGGCATCCTGGCCAACAGGTTCCAGATACTTCTCACCACCATGCAGCATCACCCACAGACCGTGAGGAGGATCGTGGAAGCTTGCTGCATCCTGCTCAATCTCATGCGCACCTAGCTACCCAGGTCTTGCAGAACAGGCTCGTGGTCCTCCAACGGGCAATGGGGACATGGAGCCTGGATGGAGGCAGGGCGAAACCTATAGAACGAGGATGTGCAAGGCCCCAACAACGCCTCACGTGGGGAAGAAGCAGCGCAACCTCCTGAGACAACTGGTGCAACTCCCCAGCTGGAGCAGTGGAGTGGCAAGAACAGGATGATAGTTGATTAATGGATGCTTCCTTCAGCCTGTCATCACACTGATAGATTGGGCATGTATGTTGGGTGGGTCCTACAATGACGGGGCATTTAATAAAGAGTTCTGTTTATGTTCAAATTTGTGGATCAATGCTTACAGTGTTATTGATAATATAAGGGCCATAGGTGTGGCACTGGGAGGGTGGACCATAGAGTCCACTATGCTTGCACTGGAGGTTTATCTATCCCACAGCTTATTACCCATCCCAAAGGTATCCCTGCCATCCCACAGCTATTTACCCATCCCAAAGGTATCCCTTGCCCATCCCACAGCTATTACCCATCCACAAGCATGCAAATGCTTAACCATTTCTAAAAAGTTTCCACCAAGACTTTATTGACTAAAATAAATGAAGCAAGATGTGGTGAAGCAAAGATAATCTTTATTAATACAAGCTGTAAAGAGAAAAATGACCAAGTCAAGTGTGTCCAAAAGCAAAAATAAAGTCAACAGGTAGCACCCAGTCTCTGGCACACTTCTTGGTCACTCGGAGGTGTGCCCAAGTCTCAGGGTTGAAAGGGTCCAGGTGCTGTGGAGGTGGCTGCTGCTGGAGTGCTGGTCTGAAGTGCCACTGGGTGCCTGGCCCCAAGAGGACAACAGGGACGGTGTGTTTAAGGAAGCTCTCAGACAGTGGCTCAGCCAGTGATGTTGAGAGCCCTTCCTCCATGACATGGGGTGTCAGCCCCAAATCCGATGACAGATATACTGAGGCCGGGCTTGGCTGTGGGGTGGAGGAAGGATTGTGGGGCTGTCTGTCTGCAGCTGGGTGAGAACTGGCATGGGTGCATCTGTGGTGTGGTGGCATCGGTGGATCAGTGGCACCGGTGGCATCTGATGTACATGGAACTGGGAAGGGCTGCCTGTGGTGCTGGACCTCCTGGTAGCCGTAGCCTTGGTAGGAGAGGGCCTGTGGAAAGCCTTGGAAGGGCAGTGACATCACCTGCGGTGGAGGAGCAGATCTGGACTGGGTGGGAGCAGGTTCAGCTTGATCTGGAGGGTTGTGAAGAAGATCGGGGATCCTGTCCTTTCCACCTGGTACTGGGGTTCTGCCATGTTCATGAGGGTCTGGTTGACATAGGTGAGGAAGGGCTTCAGTTGGAGGATGGGGCGTCGGTGTGGACCAGCTGAGAGAGGAGATCTACGCTGCTCCTGATGATGTCTCTTATCTCCAGCAGGACAGTGTGGCTCTGCCCCTCCGGTTTGCCTCTCTTCTTTCTGTGGAGGTGGAGCTGGGGTGGATGTGGGCTGGTCCGGTGGAAGTGCCCTCTCCTTGCTCTCACTACATCAGGGGGTCCTCCACGCACTCCGCCACGGGTATTACAGCTGTCGGGGCGGTCTCCGTTGTGGGGACGCTCCACAGATACCTGCCTGGACACAGGAGCTGACTCTCTGCCAGAAAGAGGACTGGCTCTCAGCAGGCTGCCTGATAGAGAGGGTTGTAGAGGGGCTGCTCCTCGGTGGCTGATCTCACCCTCCAAGAAGCTGCACTTGGCCATCAACGTAGGTCTCTCTGTCCGTCAGCTTGACCGCGGCCTGGCCAGATTTCTTGAGGTGCAACTCCCATATCAAGGTGTGCATGTGCTTCCACCAGCCGAGGAGCACCTCCGAAGTGTAGCCCAGGCTCTCCGCCTTCTCTCTCCAAGCAGCCTGCTTCTCTTTTGGTGTCGCGATAGAGCCAGTGTCCCTTCGCCATAGATACTCGTTCTCCCTCAGCCACTCCAGCACCTCATCTCATGTTCCTCTTCTATTGTTGTATTGCCTTCTCTCCCGTTCTTGTGTCTGCCTCTTGCTCCTTTGGCAGGGCCATATGGCCCTCATCAGAAGGGCTTCGAGGTTGTAGGGGCTGTTCCTCCACACCACCACCAGCAGCAACAACAGTAGCAGCAAAAGCAGGACCAGCAGGACCAGCAGCAGCAGCAGCACCAGCAGGACCAGCAGGACCAGGAGCACTAGCAGCACCAGCAGCACCCGCAGGACCCGGAGCACCAGCAGGACCAGGAGAACCAGCAGGAACTAGCAGGACCAGGAGCAGCGCCAGCAGAGTAAGCACCAGCAGAAGCACCAGCACCAGGAGCAGCGCCAGCAGAGTAAGCACCAGCAGAAAGCACCACCTCCAGAAGCAGCATCAGCAGAAGCACCACCTCCAGAAGCAGCATCAGCAGAAGCCCCAGCCCAGAAGAGCAAGCCGGGGCTGCAGAAGCCCAGCAGAAGCAGAGTGAGGGCCAGGGGGTGGGAGGGTGGCCCTGTCCCTCTTGCCAGGGCTGGCAGCAGATGGCAGAGGCTTCTGTTTCTTCCCCATGGTTGTTGGGTTGCTGGCTTGGCTGGCCTGGCTGGCTGGCTGGCAAGCTGTGTCTGGAAGCAGGTCTTTCCTCTGAATGGTGACCTGCTGGGAGCTGCTTCACTTATATCTGTGGGGGGGCTGACGCAATGCATCCTCCCCTCATGCGCAGTGAACGCTAGGCATTCGCTAGGCATCCGCTAGGCTTCTGCTAGGCATCCGCTAGGCTTTCGCTCTGCATCTGCTTCATCCACTCGGCATCCGTCTCCGCATCCACTTATCGCTCGCATCCGCTCGGCATCGCTCAGCATCCGCTCTTTCCGTTCCGCGTCTGCTTTGCTGCGCTCCCCCAGAAGCCTTACGGATGTGCATCCGCTCTCATCACTTCCATCTGCTAGGTTTCCGTGGAGCATCTGCTTTCCATCCGCCCTACGTCCTCCCCCGTCCGTTCCTTTCCGTGTTGTCCGCTCTGGTTATTGCAAATTTTTGCCCTTTTGAGAGCGGATAACAATGGATGGAACATTTTTCTCGTCCGTTGCATCCGTCGGCCAGTGTGACAGGGCCTTTAACAAAGACACTAACAAACACTTGTTTAGTCCCAAAACCTTTTTTTCTTTTTTTCAATGGCTTGTGAATTTTAGTCATTCACAGCCTATAATGAGTCTGAAACAATTTGTAAATAGTCCCATGAAGTCTGCCAAAGTCCTTCAGGATAAGTTGATAAGCATGAATCTTTATCTTCCTTGAAAATGCTGCCAACAACTAAATGTCCAATTAGTTATACGATGCAAAATGGAACACAAATTTCAACACCGAGCTTTAGGTTTCAAACCAACCAGTACAAACAAAGTTGCTTCTGCAAAGATTCTGTCCTTTTGTTCCTCCTTTATATCTTATGGGAGGGCCAATCATCTCCAAGCCTTACTCCTGAGTCACCCCTTTTGTCTTAACTGTTTCTTTGCCTTCTGGCAGTTCTGCGCACATGCACACTGGCTACAGGCTCCCCTTTGTTCCTCTGCTTCACGCTGTCAGATTCTGGAGGCTCCGGAGTCAGCACATAACTCCCAGATGGCCCTGGCCCCATCTCTGTATCAGATGCAGGACCCTTGTCCAAGTCCTCCCAGACTCCTGGACTGGCCTATGTTCCTCCCCACTGTCCAATTGTGCTGCCGTCTCTGCAGGCTGCCGACAGACCACAATAGTTAGCTCAAGAAGCATATCATAGAAGAGAATTGGCAGACAAAGATAAATGGTTGACATGCCAGACCATACTGCAAGTTATCCAGGGGAATTTCAAATCAAGACAAAAGAATAATTATGAGCAGAAGTGGTTTTAAAGAGCCATAGTGGTGCAGTGGTTAAAATGCAGCATTGAAGGCTAACTCACTGCTCACTTCAGCAGTTCAATTCTGAGTGGCTCAAGGTTGCTTCATCCATTTTACCAGGTTGGTAAAATGAGGACCCAGATTGTTGGGGTAATAGGCTGACTCTGTAAACCACTTAGAGATGGCTGTAAAGTACTATGAAGCAGTGTATAAGTCTAAGTACTATTGCTATTGCTATTTTCTAGTTTACAACTATCTGAAAGGTTTAAAATAGACAAAAAGAGTAAGCCAGAATTTGAAATACAATTGTGTACTGATAATAAACATATAATTATTAAATGTTGAAATTTGAGATAGACAAAGAACAGATTAAATAATATATGGTAACTGAGCTAAGAACATTGGTTATAATATACAGATAGGTCAATAGGAAATGTGTAGTTAAATATATATATGTATTTATACAACAATGTAAAACTAAATATCGTTATTGTTTATAATCTATGATAGCCTGTAACCCTCTTAATTTTCTAATCTTATTTAATCCTTTAAATAAATTAATTTAGTATAATTCTAAATATAATAGTTTATATAGCAAACATATAATTCAATAAATATATGTTCAATTTTTTTCTTTTCTTATATACTATATCTTATAACTTTCTTATAATTCAATTAAGTCTATGAATCAATATATAGCCATTAATTAGTTATACATCAATTAATTAATTAATTGTTATCCAAGGTATCAAATTGTAGAAAGATATAAAGGATATATAGGGTATAGCAGTTATAAAGAATGTAGCAATNAATTCTTCTTGTAAGCAATCATATATATGTGTGTGTGTGTATTGCTTTAGATTTTTTTTCAGTATACACTTTTGAATTTAATACTTAGAAATTATTCAGCTTTCTTCTTCTTTCTTCCTTCTTCTTTCCCTTTCTTCTGCACATCACATTACTTTCCTCACTTCCTTTTTCCTCAGTCGTCTTTAACTATTTAGTCACTTTCACTCTCAACTTGCACAGTCACAGCTTTCTATCAAAATGGTTCCACTCTCCATTCAGCGACAGTTCTCCATTAAAGTTCCAATTGTTCTCTCCAATGTCTGTTTTCTGCTCTGCTAGTAATCAATCCAAATCATAGAATTTTTCAGTTTTTATTCACAGTCTCGATCTTTTCTTCTGCAGTGCTCTCTCTCAGCTGTCAAACTGTTCTATTTCCTCCTCTCCCTTTCACTCCGCTATCCCCTGCCAAATAGTCGCTGTATTCACTCTCTCCGGAGTCTCCTTCTGTCAAAGTCTTTCACAGGACTCTCTTCTCTCACCTCTCGAAAACTGTCCCAGTCTGCCGTTCTTCTTCTGATGTCTTGCGTTGATCCACTTTCCTGCTTCCCGATCGCAGCTGGCTGTCACAGCTTTGGACCCGCCATAGATGCTGGGTTTCTTTCATGCCAGATTCAAATGGCTTCCTCTCGTCGCAGTGGGAGGTTGCTTTCCTCCACTCTGATCCTAGGCTTTCCCTTCTAATTCATGTGTCTCTCCAAGCTTCACGATGCCTCTGAGAGCTTCCAAGCACGAAAATTCGGATGCAGGATTGCAGAGATCGCTCTCCTGCTCTGCTGTGACCTCACCACCAGAAGTCCCCACTGAACAAATTTTTCGTTTAACAACATACATTTTGGGCTCAATTATGGTCGTAGGTTGAGCACTACCTGTAGTCATAAGCTGGCATTTTCAGTGCCATTGTAACTTCAAACGGTCACTAAATGAACGGTTGTAAATCAAGAACGACCTGTAAGAATTTGAATTATAATTGTTTTGATATTAGAATTATTTGCTTCTCTTGTTACACAAACTAAAGATATTTTGGGGTCTAACAGCAGCTGGACTTGAGAGCAAACAGTTCATGATGTATTACAGTTTTACTTATAATTGGGTAGATCCCACACCAAAACTATTTCACAGCTAGTATACCTCCTATAGACCCAAGTATTTCTGCAAAAATTAGTAAAACTTGGTTTTTCCTTGTTCAGAAATAATATATTCAATTAGAACATATTTTGCATTAGCAGCATCTGAAAATCCAGATTCCTGATTAAAAGAGTATTGATTCAGGTCTACAATGAAAGTACAGTGGATAACTGTGGCCAGTCAAAAGGATAGTATTCCTCATTTATACTTGGATATTAAATATGCATGAGTCTAGTGGAAGTTAAAGTCCTTTGAATAATGATTTGAATGGGTTAACAGTGACAATTTGAAAGGCAGAGACCATATTCTTATCACAAGTTTTACAATTAAACCAGGAGTTCAATCCTAACTAGATCAAGGTCGACTCCAGAAACCTCCATCCTTCTGAAATCAGTAAATAGAGGACCCAGATTGTAAGGGGCAATATGCAAACTCTATAAACCACTTACAGAATGCTGTAAAGCAGTATGAAGCAGTATATAAGTCTAAGTGCTATTGCTGTAAGTCTTCAACTCTGGTTCTATTTTCTGCTTCATATTGCAGAGCCCAAAGTCCAAATTGCTCATTATTCTTATTGTTGTTGTTGTTTGTTGTTGTTATATCTTTAGTGATTAAATACTATTTGATAGCTCAACAACTCGAGTCCTAACCAAGGACCTAGGAACTGTTAAGGTAGCGTCAGAGGATATAAGATGTTCCAAGTAGGGTGGTTTTTTGTAGAATCAGTTTATACAAGTCTGATAAGTTCAGAATTTCCAAATAGCAAGGTAGCCCTTTAGATATTGCTCCAAGGGCTCAAATTACAATTGGGATAACATCATCATCATCATCATCATTATTATCATCAACATCAACAACATCAACATTATCTCAGAATTGAACCATTTGTGGATAAGTAACAAAAATAGATTAACTGTGAACATTTGGGGCGACAGGTTGATCATGAAATTGAAGACAGGACCTTACTATCCTTGTGAGTTTAACCCTCTGTGATATATGTACATGTCTCATCGAAATTTTTGTGGGTTTTAGTTAAACCTGATCCATGTAAGCAGAGGCTAAATTTATTTGGAAAGATTGTCAGTGTAACTAAAGAGAAAGAGACCTGATTTGAAATAAGTCAATTAAAATTTATTCGTTTATTACATTTAGATGTCATCCATCTCACTATCCAAACAACCCTGGGTAGTTAATTAATTTAATTAAAACTAATCAAAGAGGAGGAGTTACCTAAGTTAAAAAAATAAAGGCATAATTCCTATTTGAAACTTAGTACAGAGATAGGCAATTTCCTTTGAACTGAGGGTGACAATTAGAGATGCGTAAAATGAACCATAGTGAAGATAATCCAGACTGTTCCATTCTCCTCCACCCCCAACTCCCCCAACCTCCTTCACATTGGACTACCAACATTCTGAATCTAATTCATGAATCTAAATAAGACAATGGTGTTTTGGTAAAATGGCAAAATTTCAGTCGTAACAATTTATGCTTTACCCTGTGGATGGGGATTAAGAAATGAATGCAAATAGCTTGCCTTCCAGACACTTCTGGCTCCCATTTTGGAGGGAGGGAGGGAGGGAAGGAAGGAAGGAAGGAAAGAAGGAAAGAAGGAAGGAAGGAAGGAAGGAAGGAAGGAAGGAAGGAAGGAAGGAAGGAAGGAAGGAAGGAAGGAAACAGGGTATTTTGTTATCAATGCTTGATAGCATGATTTTAGAAGCCACAGAGAGGATCTTAGAGTTGCTGACCCTACCATAACAGCTATATCTATATAAATCTATATAGTGATATTTAAGCTAGTATAAGCAAAGTTTATTTTGAGGCATGCCCTATGGCCCCCAGCCCTTTTTTTTTAAACATATATGGGGTGGGATTCAATTTTTTTTACTACTGGTCCTGTGGGTGTGGTTTGGTGGATGTGGCAGAGGAAGGATACTGTAAAATCTCCAGTCAGAGGTGGTATTTGCCAGATCTCCGAACTACTCAAAATTTCCACTACCGGTTCTCCAGAACTGGTCAGAACCTGCTGAATACCCTCTGGTACATACCAACTGTCTTAACAGTGGTTAGTTCAGAGCTTACAGCTAGAACAGCTAAATGTTAATATTTGTGTAGAAGGATAAAAGCATATGTAGGGTGGCACAGATCATCCTCATTTTAAAAATAAGAACACAACAACCACCAAAATCTAGCTAAATTATTTAAGATTATGGTTTTAAATAATTTAAGGGGATGTTTTTTGGTCATTAATTTTGTAGTGCTTGCACTTAATGTTACTTATAATGGAAGGGTAATTGCTCAGTGGTCAGTGAACTTCAAAAATTCACATTTGGAGATATTAGTTCATAAGAATGACTTAATCATGTTGATGAAAACACAACCCAAATTTATTCCATTATAAGTGTGATACTATAAAAATTATAAAAATCTATATTATGAGTTATCCTTAAACTAGTAATTATGACACCTGAAAAGGTAATAGGAATCTTATGAGAGAAAAAAAGCAATAATTTTAAGGACTAGATAAGAATTAGCCTGTTCCAAGAGGTTGTCCTACAGATGTGCAAACATCTGTCTTAATATCCAGCAATGACCAGGTTTTCTACTTAGCAATAGCACTTAAACTTATATACCACTTCACAATGTTTTACAGCCCTTTCTAAGCGGTTTACAGAATCAACATATTGTTCTGAACAATTTGGGTCATCATGTTACCAACCTCAGAAGAATGGAAGGCAAAATCAACCTTGAGCCGGTTAGGATCAAACTCCTAATCGTGGGGACAGTTAGCAAATCTTCCCATCAGTCAAGCAAAAGTAAGAACTTCAGGTGAAAAGCACTCAACAAAGTAAATAATCTGAAACTATAAAATAGAAAACTAAAAAACTGAACAACGATAAGAAAGATTCAGCAGTCTAAAAAAATGAATACCCTGAAATACTAAATCTGCAGGATTGATTTCCAAAACTTCTATTTAATTGGTTAAAAGGAAAAAAAGAACTGTTGGTGGGCTAAAATAAAATGCTAATCAGCAAGTTAATAGGTACATCTAGTTACAGTCCTAAAATATGCAGCATAGCCTTTTCCATTAGATACATCTATACAAACTTCCAGGTTTTGCGCATTATGCTTGTTTGAAGTACCGCACTGTATATACATATTACAATAATGCAAAACAGAAAAGCAGGTTTTTTTTAAAGAGGACCTGACAATTTCAAGAAAGAGCATCTCCTAAAATTTTGGATATATCATGTCATGTTTAGTTTTATAAATAATAATAATGTGCTCATAACCAGAGAGACTTCCATATTTCATGCTCAGAACAAATAAAACTGAGAAAAAAACCTTATTGACATTCAACTAAAATGGGTTTCTCAAAGTATAAGATATAGTGCTTCCACTCTATGATGTCTTATATCATTATTCAGTTACCTTTTCCACCCTAGCCCTGCCTATAACTATTTACTGAAGTTATCTATTAACAAAGTTAACATATCGCTTCTCTGTATACATAAGGCTGTTGAAAATTACATAAAAATTCACCGAGGCACTGATAAATATGTCTCTCTCCTCCTGCTCTTACTTATCCAAACCCCTCGAGTGTTTTCCAGGGAGGAGATGCAAACAAGGGAAAAAAATACAGACTATTGAAGCCACCACATCCCTTTCAGACACCCTCAGGGGAAAAGATGTCAGAATTAAAGAGGCTGTTTCATTCACACTGGTAAATGTAATTGAGCCTAACATTCCACAGCTGACTAGGATTAATTCATGCCAGCCCTGCAAAGAAATCCACCATCCTCTTTCTCTGTTTTGAAAAGTCAGGTCAGACTCAAATTAATGTTGTCAGATCAATATATATGATGGCAAGCAGAAAAACAGGACCACTGTCTCTCTTCATTAACTCACTGCATTTGTTCCTTTCCTTTTAGCGATCCTCAAAATATTTTAACTACATCACTCAGATAAACAAATCTGTACGGGCAGTAACTTTAATTAATTAATTCTCTATGAATTAATTAATTCATAGAGAGGAATAGAAAATGCAACAGCTGAAACAAAAAGCTGATACAAGAGGTGAAGCCAGATTTTTAAGGTGCAAGCATGTTCTAATGATAGATGGTTTCCCGCCACACTCCATCCTCCACTCCACCTCAGCCCACCCTCACATTCAAATCAGGCCAATTCTAAAGAGAACATTCTGGCATTCCAAAGTGTTTAGCTATCAAGATCTTTATACAGTTAGTTGTCTTTGTACATGACAGCAATTCTGCTCTGTCGGCATTAATGTATCTGTTTAACAGAACCAGAAAAGGCTTTAGAGAAAGAGCACTTTGCTTAGATCCTGGTAACTGCATTATTAAAAAATATTAATTCCATATTATTCTCCAGCTCCATTGCAATTAATACTGGAAGCAAAGAGAAGACATACAAGTGGACAACCCTAAACCAAAGTGCAGAAAGTCTGCTCTTAATGTCCAGCCAGTTAAGAATATGCTGCTGCACAATTTGATTGAAAAGGATCTTGAACCGTGAAAATAAATTCAAATATCTAAGAATCACTTACAGTTTTATTAGAACATTTTTTTCCCTCTAACTTCAATGGAAACAAACAATAGCATGAAAATGGGAATTGATTTAACTATTGTTTTTAACCAGTAGCGAGCTGCTGCCGGTTTGGACCGGTTCTAGCAAACTGGTAGTTCCAACCATCAGCTGGCCCTGCCCATCCGCCCCCATCCTATCCTGTCTTATATTTCCTTCTTTCTGGCTCAGTAGATTCATGCACCACAGCTGATTTCCGTACCTTAGCTGTTCCACTTACCAGGGCTGCCCTAGAAGGTAAGCACTTGCTGTACTTTGCTGTACTTTGAACGCTGAGCACGCGCTCACAGAATCAATTGTTAAACCGGTTGTAGCCCACCACTGTTTTTAACTTTCCACCTTCGACCTTCATGGTAGAACTTAATCCCCTGGCCCTAAAATCGCAGACTTGAACTTTTTGGATGAAGCAGGTCAGTCACCTGGATGCAAAATAGAAAGAAGGAACTGCAAGGCAAATGATAACAACATAATAACAGCTTGTTCTAAAAACCAGCTTAATGAAATTTATTCTTGGAAACCCAAAACTTTTTTTTTAACTGATGCAACCTGAGAGCTTGCAAAAGATTAAATTAAACATGCTCAGCTATGCAACCAGAGATACTTACAGGTTAAAAAAAGTCTAAGCATGAAAACTGACTAAAGTTTTTGAATACTGTGGCTACACTACTTGGGAGAATTAATTCACTTAAAACATGGCATTGGAATACAGACTACAGTGTCCCCACTGGAATAAAACAGGAATCGCGTATGGGAAGATTTGCACTGTTTTTTTCTCCTCAGGCTGGAATGTAAGAGTAGATGAATTTTATAAAAACCAGATTCTCTTTCACCGAAAAACTGACAGAGACCCTCCTTAATTCATAATATTCAGCCACCACCAACCTACCATTCAAGACTGATTTTAAAATTCAGATATAAATTGAAGGATAACAAGTCAAATCTGTACAAACAAGTTTGCATTTTAATGTCATCTGCAGGTTTTGACTTTTTGTTCACATGCTCCGAAGACTTTTTTTTTTGGACTCATGTCAGTTTCAGGGCAGATTTTGGAAAGTTTCAGATCAACTTCCCTGTTGCAAACAAAGGAGAAGAATTGAGGTTATTGACTATTATTCTGTCTATTGGAATTCAAAGCATTCCACCAATTTGTAGAAATCTATTCTTACACGGAAACACCAATTTAAGTGAGAGCCAATGCAATCATCAGACTAGCCTTTCAAAAATTATGGAGATGGGCATTTACTTCAGTGAAAATTCATTATATTTAATAAGTGAAACAGAATTCCAGCATGTTTTAGAAGACTAGGACAAAATTGGAAAAGTTAGTGGAAAATTAGGTTTCCCTGGCAATAAGCTACCGTCAGAGGAATGGTAAACCACCAAATTGTTGGAGTATAATCACATATCAACTGACAAATCAATAAGGGCCTTGGATAAATAACTGCATTTTACTTCAACAATGAGTTGATGGTACAGAATTATCCATTCGGTTAAAAGATAGCAATATAACTTGAAAGGTATAAGATAGGTGATGGTGACATGAAGTATCTTATCTTCCAATCAATTGTTGCTGCTCCATACTGCTCAGTATCAGGCAACTAACCTTATAGCTATACTCTGCCTTAAGATATCAAAACGGGAAGTCAAGGCAAAAAGCACTCAATGGTTTCCTGTGCTTCTTGATGAATTTAATTTTTGATCTATTATTTCTCTCCATGTCTTTAATGAGTATTATTGTAGCATCATTCACCCAACCTCATGTCCTTCAAGTCCCATAATCCCTCCCTCTTTGAGGGAAACAGGTAGTTCAAAATGTGAAAAGGAAGGAAGGAAAGGAGGGAGGGAGGGAGGGAGGGAAGGAAGGAAGGAAGGAAGGAAGGAAGGAAGGAAGGAAGGAAGGAAGGAAGGAAGGAAGGAAGGAACGAAGGAAGGAGAAAAGGGAAATTCTATCAGACATGGCTAGAAACAATTATCAGAGTAATTTGGAAGAGAAAATCACTGCTCAATGATATGGAAATTCTTCCCATTTTTGCCACTGCTCAAACAAGTTTTACAAGTTTTTGCATTTAATCACAAATCCATAAAAACCAGTTGGACTAGTGGATGGGGGGGAGAATAAAGTGTGCCTATGCACGATGGGAAAAGTTACTGCTCTTAAAAATCAATTTTCTTCTACAGCCTTGGGCTAGAATAAAATGGCATTAGGACCCTATCATCATGATGCTTGAATGGATCTCTTGCTGATCAACTTAGACTGAGCAATGGCTCCTCTCACATGAAATGGACACCAAGTTCCTAATCAAACTCAAAGATACCGTTGTTGATTTTAAACAAGTTCAGATTTAGACATGTCCAATGCCAGGTCCTGATAACTCATTAATGTTACATATTGCATTGCATGTTGGGTATGAACTAGAATTAAAGATCTTTTTAGTGGCCTTCAATGGCTTTTTCTCTTTGCCCCTGCCATTGCAATCTCCTTCAGCTTTTCTAGGAAAATTTCTCAAAACAAATAAAAGAACCCATAACACCCTGTAAAGTGGGCTATATGAAGTTACAGTGGGGTAAAAAGAGTATATAATTTGTAATGATTGCTTTTGCAAGCCCTATCTAGCTTTAAACTAATATTAACTCAATTTCACATTTTTAAAATGCTTCTTTGTTTAATAAGATTCCTATGAAAAAAAAATTAACATTTCTCAAAAGTCTTAGCCTGACTTTTCAGTGCATTTTGGCAGTTCAGTACATTGGCACACTAAGAGCCAGAACTGGCACTAACAGTGGTACATTACAGCATGTCACCTTGCTGGTTTCCCTTCATTTTGGTGATATCTCAATCATCTTTCCTACGAGCAGCAAAATGAGACTTCCTTGTATAGTTTTGCTTCTGAATACTTTATTTAAAAAATAAAAAAGCCTTAACCTGATCAGCCAGTCTATCTCAATTTCCACCCACCAAGGATAAATTAAAAAGGAGCACTGAAAAAACTAATGCTCGCGTGGCCTCTTTGGGTCCTCTCCTACTTCCTGTCTCTGTATCTTGAAAACAAAAACAGGTGGTGAGCCTTTAGGTTTACCACCACCATTTCCAACATAATAACAGTAGTAATTATAATTAATAATAATTTGATAAATTTATATTCCTAACTCCCAGCAATTCATACATGATATCACAATTAAAGGCTGAGTATGGATTGTGGCATTTCACTCTGCCCTAATTACAATTAAATCATGGTCTCTCAAGGAAATCAGTTCTGCCTCACATTTCAGTATCTTGACTTAAGATAATCAACAGAAAAGTGCTTTCAAAATAGGCCTCTACATTTTCTAATCACTTTAGCTGCTGCCATAACTTACAAATAGTTTTGCACTGCCATACATAAATCATTTACATCAGCCGAGGCAGATTCCAGAGCTGCCACCAGGCTAAACCTCTACAAATTCCAGGATAATGTTGAAACAAGACAGAGATCTTCAGTCAAATCACAAGTATATGAACTGGACCTTCAAGCTCTAGCAATGCCTGCCCAATCTGAGCTGCAAAAGTCCAGAAGACTACCAGACAGCAGCAAGAAGATTTTCCTAGGTCTCTTTGCTTCCACTTATGATTCTCTTGGTTTTTGCAATCCAAATTTGGGATAGTCACGATAGCCGTGACGGCGAACCTATTCCATGTGTGCCGGAAGTGGCACACAGAACCATTTCTCCGGGCACGCCAGCTGTCGCCCATTGCTCTTCTGGGTTCCGTCACACACATGAGCACTGGCCAGCTGGTCTTCGTGCATGTGGGAGTACCAGAAACTGGAAGAGCATCTCCCGGCGTGTATGTGCGCACCGGCCAGATGGTCTTTGTGCATGCAAGCATGCTGGTCAGCTGGTCTTCGCATGTGCATGTGCGTTAGAAACTGGAAGACAGGTAGCTGGCGTGCATGCACATGCTGGGAAGCTAAGCTTCCGATTTCCAGCACTCCCACATGCGTGCATCAGAGAGCTGCTCTTCCAGTGCACGCGCTCCCATTTCGTTACTCAGTGCCGAAAAGGTTAGCCACCACTGCACTATTCTGCACTGCACCATTGCATTCTTCTGAACTTCTGTTCAAATTCTGGCACTATGTCACACTGCACTGGCTGAAATGAAACACAAAATAACAGAGTTGGAAAAAACCTTGGAGATCTTCTAGTTCAAACAGGAGACCCTGTACCATTTCAGACAAATGTCTGTCCCATCTCTTCTTAAAAGCCTCCAGTCATGGAGCATCCACAACTTCGAAGGCAAGCCATTATATTGGTTGATTGTTCTCACTGTTAAGACAACAGTGGATACTGATGGGAATAGAACCATCCACACTTTGCTAAGTCCTTATTTGTATAATAAGGATTACTGAACTACAATCAAGTAGATTCACACATAAAGTCATAAAGCATGTAGTACAAATATGTGAAGTGATTTAAAAAATTCCAATAGTCAGAAAAATCACCAAACCAAATAAACCATAAGGACACTTTTCAATTTGTCCAAACCATGCTAAAATGTTCTAGGAGTTTTGAAGAAGCTTGCTGCTTTTCTAGCACTAATACTACTAAGTGTGATTTATTGACTTGTGGCTCATTGCATTTGGGTGAACCCCACCAAAAGATGTTAGAGAGTTAGAAAAACATTGCATTTGCATTAACCTAACCTCTAAGCCATTATGAACACCAAGTGATTATAGAAAACGTAGCAAAATGTGTGCAGATTTAGACTGCAACAATATTATGCAGTTCTCATATTCTTCAATGCATATATTAATCCACTAGATACAAACTCCATCAAAAAACTATTTGGGGAAAAACAAAACCCAGACGTTCTTTTAAACAGCAAGGATTTCATCAAGAGTGAGTCTCTAAGTGGCGGCTCAGTGGCTAAGATGCTGAGCTTGTCGATCAGAAAGGTTGGCAGTTCAGCAGTTCTAATCCCTAGCACCGCATAAAGGCCCGGTCCCACTGGCCAACGGACGCAAAACGTATGCATAAAGGACACAGCGGACAAGCAAAATTTTGGGGGTTAGGCTCATCCGTTGTCATCCGCTCCAAAAAGTGGCGAAAATTTGCATAAACAGAACGGAAAAGAACGGATGTAGGTAGTATGTAGCAGGGATGTTAAACGGATGTTTCACTAGGAAGCCTAGGCAGATGAAAGCGGGTGACACCTCCGAAGGGGTTCTGGGGGAGAATTTCGAAGCCGATGCATAGCGGAAGGGGCAGATGCATCACGGACGCCTATAGGAAACAAAGGGGATGCCACGCAGATGTATATCAGATGCAAAGCGTCACTGCGCATCCTTTCTATTTCCGTGCTACTAACGATGTATAGACGTTCCGTTGTACCTTTTGTTTCCTCCCTCTTTCCTTTTTCAGCTGCAGCGGATGTGAGTTGCGCGAGGATGCCCAGAGGATGCAGAAGGATACACGGACGTTTAACGGATGATAAACGGACATAGAACGTTTGTTGCTCGTATGTCACGGATTTATATCGTACACAGCGGAGAGTTCATCCGTTCACAAAGTTTTGGCAGCTCAAAACTTCTTGCACGATGAAATCGCAGTGGATGGATACTCGACGGATAGAGCGTATGAAACACGTATGCAATGAGTACACAACGGATGCATAGCATTTGCCAATGGATGGCAAGCTTTTTTAACGTTTTAATCCTCTTTGCATCCGTAAGTGCACTGGGACCGGGCCTTTAACACAGTGGTTTCATTACTTGTCCCAGCTTCTGCCAACTTAGCAGTTCAAAAGCATGTAAAACTGCAAGTAGAAAAATAGGGACCACTTGGTGGTAAGTAACCAGTGTTCCGTGCACCTTCAGCATTTAGTTATTGCCAGCCACATGATCATGGAGACATCTTCGGACAACACTGACTCTTCGGCTTTGTTTTGGAGATGAGCACCGCTCCCTAGAACTGGAAACGACCAGCACGTATGTGTGAGAGGAATCTTTTTATTTAAGTTACTATTAAAAATTGCTCAAGCCTTCCAAAGTACACTTTGCATAATTAAAAAAAAAATCCAGACAAAATTTATTCACATTTATAAAAAAAAGCCTGTCACTAATGACAGAACTTAACCATCATGAACTTTCCCCAACCTCACATCCTCCAGCTGGACTTAAACTTCTCAGTACTCGCCTACTGTGATAAAGAAGCAAACAAACAAAACCACACCCTGGCTAGAAATCTGAGGGTTCCATCTAATCCCAGTTAACAGTCTAGGTCATCAGAATTCAGAAAACTATGCCAAGGATTGATTGGATTTATTCTCTAAAACTTAAAGACCATTAAAGTTCAGTCCTATAGACTCACTTTTTAATTAATGTAGTTAACAGCAGCTTACAACATATTATCCAGATGACTGTAAGTGCAAGTCAAACCATGCTCCTTATATCCATATGGATAAAATTGCTGTTCCAGGAGAAGTATTTCAAATACAAGCTGGCTCTCCAAAAGCCAACAACCATAGCAAAGGCCAAGGAACCAGTGAATAGACTGGCTCCTTGGAACCTCCCAAGATAATGAGAGGACAGGAAATTTGCCCACGAGTGGTCATCAATTACTTCTAAGCTATAAGAAACCTTCAGAACACCATGTTTGAAAATGTCAATCCTGAATTAGAAAAATTTACAAGTGCTTAACAAATTAAGGAATCTGGAATAAACAGGTAAATAAAATTTTGATCGTAGAAAGTTATAAATGGACTAAAGGTCCACATAAAATTGAAATACTGAAACTTTGATAATAAGGTTTTGGAATGAATTATAAAACAACAAATAGCTTCTCTTGGGAAATCTATTCTGTTTTGGTTTCTGCAAGACAAAACAAAAATAAGCAATTTAATTATTTCAAAAACTGTTCATTAATGGAGACTAAACTTTTTAGGTAGAGGAAAGATTCAAAGTTTATTAAATGTTGGAAAAACATGACATTGAAAATACTGAAGGAGACATCTAAAGAACAGAATCAGAAAATATCTGTGTCTGCTTCTATGGTCAGGCTGTGTCCAAAAGACATTATTGAAGAAATGACAGATGTAGAAAAGAATAGCTGATAAGATAGATAGTATTGAAAGTGGATGTAGAGCTGACAGTCCAAAAGAATGATTTAGAAAAGGGTGTTTCATTTGGATTTACAAAATAAATCCAGTGTTTTTAAAATTTAAAAGGGAAATACAAATGACAAACCAAGGAAGTGACTTGGCTAATTTTTTCCTATTGTATTTACAGAACATGCTTGTTAAGGCCTGTGCATTGAAACAAAGAAAGAAAGCAAAGAAAAATAAAGTCTTATGACAATATTTGAATGAACTAAAGATTAAAATTGTTAGAAGTAAAAGGAAGAAATAGAAAGTGGTTCCTTTGATCATGGTTAAAGCAAGATATGTTGGTATTTTTGGCTACCCTTTATGGACTTTTTGTTGACATCAGGATTGAAAAGATAATGTGTGGAATTGTTTATAGTTACAAGATGGCATATGGGATGAAGAGATAAATGTTTATAATCTTGAGGGGAGGGCAAAGTCACTCCATTTGTTTTTACTTGTGGAATTGGAAGCACCTCTCTATATATCCTTTTTTTACTATTCTTTTTTTTCATGAATGAAGGCAAATATACGTGTCCCAGGACAATGTTGCAGGATTGGTCATCAGGACCAGAGTTTAGTTTCCTGAGCTTTCGGACTTGTGCTGGAGCCCATCCTCAGGGACCTTCTCTCTCACCAGAATGTGTCTTTTCTTTTTCTTCTCTTTTTTCCTTTTTTGAGCATTTTATTCCTTTCTATTCTTCTTTTCTTTAAGTTTAGTTTGGATTAGATTTTACTATTACAATCAAAATGCTTAATACAAATTATATAAATTTATACTTTAAAAATGGATAAAATCCACATGGCAGACAAGCAACTTGCTAGATGCTCAGGTAAGGTTGCCAACAGCTTAAGTATTCCTTCAGGAACAACAATTCTCTTTTATCAAGGTTGCTAAGTCTCTTGTTATCGTCCTAGTGGACAGCCAAGACTCAATCGGCTTCAAGGGTAAAAACTCAAAAGCCCTGCTGCTCCTGAGGGATGATTATCTCCCAACCATCCCAATCAAGATGGCCGACAGTAAGAGACATTAGTTGGTATAATTCAGTTGAAGACCCACAGGTTGCCTATCTTCAACTTCCTTAATCAAGAGATCTTACTTACTGTTGAGGGTGCCCACCGGGATCTGAACAGCCCAAGGCAGAAAACATGAAAACATATTTTTGTACAGACTAAAAGCGATCCAGAGGCATCCCGTTGCTAGGGGAGTTTTTTTATTTGAAGGAATGTTTGGGATTTCAGTAAAGCTGAAAATAACCCATTCCTGGCAAGCAGTAGTCCGGGTGGGGGTGGGGAGAAGGGGGAAGGAAAATAATCCATTCTCCATGCAAAGTCTATGCCATCCTTTTGACGTAAAGGAAGGAGGCAGCTGGCAATCACATGCTTCCATTGGGGAGGGGGGAAACCTCACATACACAGACCTTAGTCATCCTCAAGCAGAGAAATCAAAATGTTCCAATTCAAAGGGATACTTCGCCATAGGAGAAGCCTTCCCCTTTCTCTCCTGAAATTCCTCCAAGTCCAGTCAAGTCCAGTCAAGAAATATTTCTTTGGCTCTTTGACAGAAGTTGCCACCCGGCCTGAAAATTCCCCATTCAGTGAGCTGAAGAAAACTTTGTCAAGATCATAAATATTTTTGAATTCTGGACAAGAACATCAGACTTTCCGTGTCACTTATAGACCAAGGGGATGTGGAAGTACAGGTAGTCCTCAACTTACAACAGTTTGTTTAGTGACCAAAGTTACAACAGCATTGGAAAAAAGTGACTTTTGATCGTTTTTCAGTTACACTGCAGCCTCCCCATGGTCATGTAATCAAAATGCAGGTGCTTGGCAACTGGTTCATATTATGACGGTTGCAGAGTCCCAAGCTCACGTGATCACCTTTTGTGACCTTCTGACAAGTGAAGTCAGATTCACTTAACAATCAGATTTCTAACTTATCATCTGCAGTGATGCCCTTAACAACTATCAGAAGAAATGTGGTAAAATGGGGCAAAATTCCCTTAACAACAGAAACTTTGGGCTCAATTATGGTCATAAATTGAGGATGACCTGTAAAACTTTAAGTTACGTCCAAGAGTAGAAACATAAGGATGTAGGAGTGAGAAATATAAGATCCATAAGAAGAAGAAGAGGAAGAAGAAAAGACAGAAATAGTGACTCGGTTTCTCAGGTGAATGCATTTCTCCCAATTGATGTCCTGCATCCAAACAAAACATATTGCTTTCTGGCCCTTTCTCCTTCTCTTCTGTCGGTTTATTCAGCTCCTTTAATAATGCCAAGATAAGGGGAGAGGAGAAGAAACTAGACTGACTGTTGGCTGCAATAAAAACAAAATGAATAAATGTTATTTGAAGGTGGCTCTGCCTGGTGCAACTTTGCAGTCCAGGAGGAAAGAAAACAAACTAATTCATTTACCTTCAAATACTCAGAAACAGGGTGTACAGAAATTTATGGAAAAAGAAAAAAGTAGAAAAGCTGCATTATTTTGGAGCCTTAAAAAAAACCCTAAATGACTCAGAAGTCACTCAAACAAATTAAACTTTCCTATTCCTTGCCTGGCTGCCTGTGAGTTTAAAAGATAAAGTCCTAACTGGAATCTGATAAGCACCTGAAGCTTTTGCACACCCAACATTACCTAACAATTTTCTTCTTTGAGAAGTTACTTCCTTTTTTTAAAAAGCCCGATATTTCACCACATCCTTCATCTGCTAGGTCCAGCGATACCAGGGGTGTCAAACTGGATTTCTTTGAGGGCCAGAGGACTGGTCCTTTGCTGTTTCCAGGATGGTCCTGTTGACCAGATTTAAGCACCCTGCAGGCAAGATTCAGCCCGCAGGCCTTGAGTTTAACATCTCTGGGCTATACTATAAAGTGGACCTGGGAGAAAGCACATCTTTCACAGAAAAAAGAGAGAGTTTCTTTGCTTTGCCAAAGTGATAGATGGAAGACCAAGAACTTTTTGCATCCAAGCCAAGGGACAAAAATTGCCCAGTAAGGGAAAATTCAGCCTTTTCTAAGACAGACACTGCAAATTTTCCAAGAATTAGACAGGGATAAACCTACTGACTAATCCTTAACATGCATTCCATAACATGCATTCCACGAAAGCTATGCAATAATACATCTATATAATTTCAAGGGTACCAAAAAACCTTGTTAGTCTTTCAAAAGATATAAGAAAGCTACCCAAGTTGGAGCCAAGTAGGAATTAACTTGTCTGACTCTTGGCAGGTTTTTTTTTTTTAAAAAAAAAAAGACTTGCCACCATTCTTTATGAGCCCAATAGGGATCTACAGCTCCACGCTGCAGAAAAGATGTCAATCTTGGGAGAAGTAAGCTAGTTTTTAGATTACTGCTTTGGCAGGTCTGGGATTTCAGCCATATACATTACAGGAGGGACTGCTAAAGTGAAACCATAGCTCATACTTCAAAGTACAAAGGATAAAAATTAAAACACATGCAAATTATCCCTGGCTCCAAGTCCAACAAGCTTGATTTGAAGCAATCAAACTAGTTCAGGAGTCAACCTTAACAATCTGTCAGAACCGCACAATAAAAGCCAATAACTTTAGGATCTCATCAGGACTGGCCAGTGAGAACCCACCCACCCTCAGGCTACTTAAAATCCCTGCAGATCCAGCAAACCAATGAAAGTCCTTCGCTTGATTGATGCCTTGGCAGAATGCCATTTTACCTGAAAGATCCAGGGTTTAAAATTCTCGGAAAAGCGGCTTCCTAAGTCCCAGGCACCCTTCGGAGCTGGAAGTCCCACGGGATGGATGGCTGAGGAAAACACGACCGGAATGCTTTCATCTTCATAACAAACAACCACCGATCAGATATTTCACAGAAGATGAAGCCACCGAAAGGCAGGAAAGGTCGTCTGAATTCGAAAGCGTCGCTGTCGCGCGCGTTGACCAGAAAAACAAGCCATTCCGGCAAGTCTCCTCAGCCACCCCACCTCATGAAAAAGATCGGAGGGGGGAACCTCACCACTTCGCCCCCAAAAGGCATCAGGACCCTCATAGCCCCTCGCCCCCTTGGCTGAGGGCAGCAAACAATGAAGGCAAAGGCTCCTGGAGCGCAGCGCAGCGCCCCCGCCCCCCCGCCCCGTCTGAAAGTCCGCACCGAAGTCCTGCCAAGCGGCCCGCCTCTCTCTCTCTCACCTTGTCTGACGGCTTTGAAAACAATGGGCTCCTTGCAGCTCCGGATAACTTCCAGCACGTCGTCGAGAGGCAACCCGGATACCCGGACACCCTGCACCTCCAAGAGTAGCTCTCCTTCGCCAAGTTTGCCCTCGCCGTTGTCTCCGGGCAGCGCCGCCTCCCCTTCGACCTCGGCCGCCCCGACGTAAGGAAACTCTCCGTACTCCGCTCCCCCGAGGACGGTGACCCCGAGCTGGCCCTGAGCATTGCGGCTCACCGTGGCTTGGTGCACTTTGGCCGTCCAGTGGTTTTTCTTCTGGATCACTTTCGACATGGCGATCGGGTCGCCAAGTTGCGCGCAAAAGGAAGGGAAGGGGGGATTTACACCGGGAGAGGGGCCGGTGGACGGGGGGTGGGGGAAAGGATCGAGCCGACGTCCACCGCGGGGCTGCTCCGGGCAAAGGATCCCGACCGGCCGGGCATAGAGCAAAAGCTCTCCGGCAACTTTCCAGCCGCTTCGCTCAAGCCATCACCGAAGCGATTCGGCGCGGTTCATGCCCGCAGCCTCTTCCACCGGCGCCTCCAACGAGGCTCCCATCGTAACCACCGGGTCGTCGTCCTGGCCCGCTTCTCCCCCTAGCGCGGATCTCGGCCGGTTCTCTTCCTCTTAGCGAATTCTCTTTCCCCGCCGAGCCGAGAGGTTTCCCCTTCGGGGCAGCGCCCGGTCCCGGATCCTTCCTCGCCCCTCACCTGGCGCCGCCGTTCTTGGCTCTCCACCACCACCACCACCCCTTCTTTTGCTACTTTGCTCTCCTCCGAGGGGCTCCGACCGACCGCGGCTCCTTTAAGCCGATACAAAAAGACGCCGCTTGTTTTGTTACATTTCGCCCGGGCTCGAGTCCACCAAGACCGAGCGGAGCTCCGGAGGAGCGATAGGAACGGCTTGGCGCAGGCGCCCGGCCGACTCTCCGCCCCCTCCTGCCCTCCGCCCCGCCCCAAGCCGAGGAAAACTGGGATCCTCGCTGTCGGGGGGGGGAGAGAGGAGGCAGGGGGGGGAACCGGGACTAGGGCGCGCGCCTCCGGGGCCACGTGCGTTTGTGGTGCTTCTCCTTTATGAAACTTCCCGCCCCCCCCCCACTCACCCACAAAGAAATCGTGTCGCAGAAAGCGGTCGGCGGCTCATGGTCCCGCTGGTTGTTTGTTGGTGTTGTTGTTGCCTGTTGTTTCCTTTTTGGGGGGGGTGGGGGTGGTAAAGGGGGCGTCTCCTTTGTTTTCCAAACCTGCCCCTCGTTCTCCTGAGCCGATCAGAAATGCGTAAAAAGTTGGCTTCTCCTTTCCAGCGGACTCCGCCTCTCAGCGTGTTGTAATTTCACCGTGGTGGTCGAGTTCACGGTCCTTATTTGCGCGTGATAAAAGGATCTCCGCGACAACGGTTGGGGGCTTTCCGGGCAAACAAAACAAATTCCGCACCTTGCGTGTCAGAAGACAACGGGTTGTGTACATGCAGTGAGATTGGCTGAGCCTGCCTTCGTGCAACCCCCCCCCCCCCACCACCACCACCACCCTTCAAACTCAATACAACTCACAGTGAAGAGAGAAAAATCCCTAACCCAGTGATTCCTACTCACAAACACACAATCCTATTGCACCACAGGGAACTTATTGCACGTCGCCCTGGCCCTGCAAGTCACCCGTACTATGGTGTAAGGTTATTTTCCATTCAGGAATCTTGACAAACCCGAACCCCATCGAAAGACTTGCCCCTCTGCTCCAGCAGACTTCGGTGGAAGTCTTTTTGCTGCTTGTTACAGGGTGCCCATGTTTCGTAAAATAAGTAGTGTAGTAGTTAAAACAGTAGCAACAGCAAGAGCATTTAAGACTTGTCTACCGTTTCACAGTGCTTTACAGCCCTCTTTAAGCAGTGTACACGGCCTATTGCCCGCAACAATCACTTTACCGACGAAAAGGATGGAAGGATGAGTCAACCTTGAGCCTGGTCAGATTTGAACTGCCAAATTGCAGACCGACGGCAGTCAGCGGAAGTACCCTGCAGTACTGCACACTAACCATTGCGCCACCATGGTTA
This sequence comes from Laticauda laticaudata, assembly GCA_004320025.1. Classification (NCBI taxonomy): domain Eukaryota; kingdom Metazoa; phylum Chordata; class Lepidosauria; order Squamata; family Elapidae; genus Laticauda; species Laticauda laticaudata. The sequence continues at coordinate 26,647 of BHFT01027713.1, forward strand.
AATTGAATTCCATGCAAATTTCACAACAAATGTACCCTAATCAAATTGTACTGTGATATATAGAGTATAATGTAATGTAATAGTGTGATGTGTAGAGTGTAATAATGTAATTGTTAACTTATCCTGTCCTGCAAACCTAACTTTGGGAAATTCAAAAGGTTGAGACAACCATGATCTGGATGAGTGAGAATCTCCGTCGATGTTTAGGAAATAAAACAGTCGACACACAATGATATACATGGTCTTGATCAATGAATTCTGCAGAGATGGATAAGTAATTATTTCACAAAGGTCTGGACAACTTCAATCATGTGTTTATTTTTTAAATACATATTGCAATAGCACTTAGACTTATATACCGCTTTACAGTGCTTTACAGCCCTCTCTAAGCGGTTTACAGAGTCAGCCTATTGCCCTCAACAATCTGGATCCTCATTTTACCCACCTCGGAAGGATGGAAGGGTGAATCAACCTTGAACCTGGTGGGATTTGAACTGCCAAACTGTAGTAGTCAGCTGGCTGAAGAAGTAGCTTGCAGTACTGCGCCACAGAGACTCTTATATGCTGCCCAACTCGCAGGCACACGACTTGGGGCAGCTTTCAACATACTGTAATAAAGCAGTACAAATAGTCCTTGACTTATAATAGTTTTTTTTGGGCATCCAAAAAATGTGATTTATGACCATTTTTCACACTTCGGACTGTTGCAGCATCCCCAGAGTCACACATGATCAAAGTGCAGGTGCTTGGCAATTGGTTCATATTTATGACGGGTTGCAGAGTCCCAAGGTCATCTTTTGTGACCTTCTGACAAGCGGAGTCAATGGGGAAGCCAGATTCATTTAACAACCAGGTTAGCAACTTATCAACTTCAGTGATTCACTTCACTGTGGCAAGAAACATGGTAAAAAATGGGGCAAAACTCACTTAACAAGAGAAACTTTGGGCTCAATTGTGATTGTAAGTTGAGGACTACCTTCTAAAATTTTAAGTTAGATCCAAGAATAGAAACTTCTGGGTATTTGAGAGAGAAATATAGATCCCCAAGAAGAGGCATTACTAACGTGTTCTGGGGTCATGTGATCACCTTTTGCGACCTTCTGACAAGCAAAATCAATGGGGAAGCCAGATTCACTCAAAAACTGTGTTTATGAGCCACTGTGGCGTAGTGGTTAGAGTGCAGTACTGCAGGCTACTTTTGTTGACTGCCAGCTGCCTGCAATTTGGCAGTTCAGATCTCACCAGGTTCAAGGTTGACTCAGCTTTCCATCCTTCCGAGGTGGGTAAAATGAGGACCCAGATTGTTGGGGGTGATTATGCTGACTCTGTAAAACCGCTGAGAGAGGGCTGTAAAGCACTGTGAAGCGGTATATAAGTCTAAGTGCTCTTGCTATTGCTAACTTAACAACTGCAATGATTCACTTCACAACTGGGGCAAGAAAGGCCATAAAATGGGGTAAAACTCACTTAACAAATGCCTCATATAGCAACACAACTTTGGTGTCAATTGTGGTCATAAGTCGAGGACTACCTAAGAATTCAGTGCCACTATCATAGGGGAAGTAAGAAAGTTGGGAATAAAAATTGGAGGTGGGAAAAAAATGGAGATATGCAGGCAAATTGTTCTTCTTTAGTCCAAAGGAAATGTATTGTGAAAATAAAAATGGAAAAATCAAGTTTTGTTATATTGGCCCCAAGAAATGAACACAGATGGACAGTGTGCTGAAGTGTCAGGAGATTAATCCTACAGAACTAAGCAATGCAAAACTCAGACAAGATCAAGAAGGATAAAGCCATTTCCATGACAACACAGATTATAGTAGTTAAAGCAATGGTCTTTCTTGTGGGGATATACAATATGGCTGTGAAAGCTGGACTCTGAAAAAAAAAAGTGAGGTAAAAAAAGACAACTATGGAGATGGTTACCTTGTACTAGGGACTCAAATAAAGGCTAGCAGTTCCACTGAAGTGATGGTCAACAAGAAGCCCACTGGAATCACACATGTGATGTAAGCAAGACAGGTGGTATTCAGCAGGTTCTAACCAATTCTGGAGAACCAGTAGTGGAAATTTTGAGTAGTTCGGAAAACTGGCAAATACCACCTCTGACTGGCTCCACCCCCATCTATTCTCTGCCTCCTGAGTCCCAGCTGATTGCCTGGGTCTTCTTTTGTTGCCCTGCACAGGAGACCAGAGCTGGAAATCAGGTTAGTGGGATGGGGAGGGAATGGGATTTTGCAGTAACCTTCCCCCAGGATTGTAACCTTCCCCTGCCATGCCCATCAAGCTATGCCCACCAAGACACACCATGGTCACCAAACCATGCCCACAGAATCAATAGTAAATTTTTTTGAATCCCACCACTGAATCAAGACTAGAAGAAGCAATTACAGGTACAGTGGAACCTCAGGTGATGACCTTAATCCGTTCCGAGAATTCAGTCATCACCCGATTTTGACATTCCCAGAAGTGCATGCATGGGAAAAAATGATGTGGCATGGAAGGGGAAATTGGGGCAGAACAGAAAATCGCTGCACCTGTGTTTGGTCACCACCCAAGCACCGGTTCGCAACCCTTTGGTCATCTCCCAAATTGGTCACGAACGGAAGCGTTCATGGCCAAAAGTTCCACCTGTACCCCTCAACTTACAATCACAACTGATCCCAGCATTTCTGTTACAAAGCAAGATGGTGATTAAGTGATTTTTTCCCCTATTTTAAGACTTTTCTTGCCACAATTATTAAGTGAGTCATTGCAGTTGTTAAAATTGGCAACACATTTGTTAAGTGAATCTGGCTTCCCCATTGATTTCGCTTGTCAGAAGGTGATCACGTGACCCCAGAATGCTATAATTATAAATTATAAATATGAACTAGTTGACAAGCATCTCAGTTTTGATCACGTGCTGCAGTGGTTATTAGTGTGAAAAACGGTCATTAGTTACTTTTTCAGCGCCATTGTAATTTTGGTCACTAAATGAACTGTCGTAAGTCGAGGACTACCTGCAATTCATTAGTAGGAGTAAGAAATATTTTATTTGGAACAATATTAGGAATGGATTGGGCAAGTATAGCATTGTTTGGATGTTGATGCAAAAGTAGAAAATGCTTGTTTACCTAAAAATGATAAATAATTGGGCACGTAGCTTCTCATCAGTCTGGTATCTTGGGAACCTCAGCTCTATTTTATTTTCTGGTGGTGGGGGAAATAAAGTTCTTAGCTGTTAAAATTAGAAGAACAGAGGTGGGTACCAGCTGACTAATTTGTTTGATTGATTCACGCCTTTAAATCATTTCTGACTCCTTCTAGCTGCATAGTTAGAATTGATGGCATTCTATATTATTTTTCAATGTTTTTATTGTAAACCACTTTGAGATGAATTTGTATGGGAAGCAGCATAGACATGTGTTAAACACACTTATATAAATACAATGTTTGTAATTATCATTGTGCTTGGATTGCCGAATTAGATGGGTGGCCATATACATTTAATTTAAATAAATACATATTAAACTGTTCCTCCTCATTAAAAAAATCATTATTCCTAAATCTACTTTAGTATAGAATGATAGTATCATGTTATCCAATTACAGGTAGTCCTCGACTTACAACAGTTCATTTAGTGACCGTTGAAAATTACAGCGACACTGGAAAAAAGGGACTTATGACCGTTTTTTCACAGTTATGACCTTTGCAGCATCCCCAAGGTCATGTAATCACCTTTTGTGACCTTCTGGTCAGCAAACTTAATGGGGATGCCAGAGTCACTTAATAGCTGTCACTAACTTATCAACTGCAATGATTCACTTAACAGCTGAGGCAAGAAAGTCACTGAACAAACGTCTCATTTAAGAACAGAAATGTTGGAGCTCAATTGTGGTCGTAAGTCAAGGATTACCTGAAATGAATGGTGTGGCATTAAGTGCTTTCTGTAGTTCTTTGTCTCCATTTTACGTGGACTCTTAAAAAACAGAGAGGTGCTCTGTAATCAAAGCGATGCATCAGAGAAACAGCTGGATGCAATTATGTCAGTATTTCCAGTTATTCTGAGGTTTCATTGCCGGACTTGTCCAGTTGTCATCTTTTTTGAAAAAAAAAAAAAATAGAANATTCTGAGGTTTCATTGCCGGACTTGTCCAGTTGTCATCTTTTTTGAAAAAAAAAAAAAATAGAAAGCGCTGGGATATTTGAAGTTTTATCCAAAACCATTTTCCAGACCATGGAGAGAAGATATGAGGGCCTTTGAAGCTGTTGCCCCTTCCTCTATCTCAAAAATACTGGGGGGGAGAGGTTTAAAAGAAAAATGGGTTGTTTTTGTATAAAATGTTTAATAGATGGCACTTTTCACCAACAAGGTTGGCAAAGATGTTTATGGACATGTCCAATAAGTGTTGGAAATGTAATCAGAAACCTGGTTCATATTATCGTATGTGGTGGACCTGCCCAAAGGCAAAAAAATATTGGACAAAAATACATATATGGTTGGAAAAAAATGACAAAACAGTACATAGATCTTGAAACCTGAAATATTTTTGCTGGGCATCCTACCGGAAAGATATAATAGAGTGAAAATATATTTGATTTTACATATATTAACTGCAGCTAGAATTGTATTTGCACAACAATGAAAAAGTAAAGAAATCCTGACAGATGAAAACTTAATTTAAATAAATATTAGAATATGCAGAAATGGGTAGACTAACACTGACAATTAAGGAAAAGGAGGGAATTAAATATTTTTTACACATGGGACCTCTTTTATCAATGGTTGGCTGATAGAAGCAGAAGTTGAAAACATGGAAATGTAAGAAAAAATCTAATGTTATAAGAGATTTGTTAAAATGGATAAGCAAACATTATCACTATAGAATTAATATCAATGAAATGACGATTGCTGTAAATGTTTTGATCATTCTTTTCTGAAATGACATGTACTTAGGCAACACACTGTTCAATTGAAATTGAAATTTTTATGGGTTACAACATAAAAATAGAAAACTTTAATGAGAAAAAGAAAAGAAAAATGGACAGGATCCCACTGCTGAACCTCACTTTTGGCTTGTGTCCACATCCTGCCTAATTCCTTCTCTTTTAAACCTGCATCTGAGCTATAATTGGCATGGATTTGCCAGTTCATTATTTATTGATTTATTGTTCAGGGGCCAAGTGGCAGTTAATAACATGACAAAAAAATAGTCCTCAGAGACAAGATCTAACAAACGGTTCTTGAACAGAGAGAACTAGTGGAGTAGCGACCCTCCCTGCCTTTGTTCATCACCAGATTTTTAATTGGTGGTCTCTAAGTCCGTGTGGGTACACAGCTGATACTCTGTCACCCTTCTTCTGCTTTTTGAGCATAGAATTTATGACATATGAAAAATGCCATCTTCTAGGTCCCTAGTAACAACTTCTCAAAAGAAAGCTTTCTCCCACCCCAATTTGCTGGTTGTTTCTGCATTCAACAGTAAATCTTGCTTAGAAGAAACTACGGATAAAAGACTCATCTAAGACAAGAAACAGGGCAAGCAGAGTTTGCCGGTAGTTATTTCTGTCAGTAGATATCCCAGTAATTTGTAGCAGCTGGCTGACGCTTCCTCGGTTTGGATATTAAAGAAATCCTAGCAGCTTAATGAAGATGGGAGCTCCCATGCCTGTGAGAAAATGCTATGCTTGCTCACATTCCTCCGTGCTCTCGTTTCATGCTGGGACCAGCCGCGGACACAATGTGGTTGGCGGTGGCCACATTTCTCTGCATGCCTGAAAGATGGAAGCCAAGGTTGTCCTTAATTAGCCTTCCTCCCTAAGTTTGGGGCCAAATAAAGCACAATGGTTAAAGGAACAAAGTAAAAGCAAACCAAGGTGATTATGGTGCTCCATCTTAGTTAGAATTGTAATCTGGGTTTAGACTTCACACTAAGCCTAATAACCCTATGACTTTGCATGCTGTGTGAAGCAAACCACTTGTGTGGATATAGTACATGCATAAAAAGCCTGTAGTGTTGTGAGAAAAAGTACAGTAGTCCTTGACATATGACCATAATTGGGACTTAGAATTTCCATTGCTAAGCAATAGCAACAGCACTTACATATGGCTCCATAGTGCTTTAAAGCACTCTCTGAGCAGTTTACCAATATCAGCATATTGCCCCCAACAGTCTGGGTCCTCATTTTACCCACCTCAGAAGGACGGAAGTCTGAGTCAAGGTGGTCAGAAGGACGGAAGTCTTAAGCTGGTCAGGATCGAACTGCTGGCAATGAGCAATGAGTTAGCCTGCAATACTGCATTCTTACCACTGCGCCACCACGGCTGAAGCAAAGGTGGCTATTAAGTGACTTGCACCCAATTTTACAACCATTTTTGCCATGGTTGTTAAATGAATCTGGCTTCCTCCGTCAACTTTGCCTGTCTGAAGCCAGCTGGGAAAGTTGCATATGGCAATCATAGAAACCTAGGATGCTGCAACCATCATAAATATATGCCGGTTGCCAAACTCCCAAATTTTAATCTGGTTACCATGAGAATGCTGAAAAGATCCTAAGTGTGAGGACTGGTTGTCATTTTTTTTAATGCCGTTGTAACTCTAATGATCACTAAACAAATGGTTGTAAGTCGAGGATGAGGAAATATGTAAATAAGTCTGTAATGAGTAAGTGTGTAAATTGGAGTTGAGCAAGTATGAAGCTAGTTACCAGGAGAGTTCAAAAATAAGCTACAAGTTGCCCAGAAATCTGCTGTAGAAACATCCTCAAGATAAATTGTCACTTGCAAATGAGATGAGTAGCATATAAATTTAAGAAGCAAACCAACAAAATACATATTTTAGCACTCAGAGGGGAACAACCACAATAAAGAGAAGCATCTCAAGGATCCAGGCTTATATCTAGGGTAGATTTTCATACACACGTTTGGATTCTCCCTCCCCCATCTTTTTAGGACTGTCTTCTGTATCTTTCTCAAAAGGTCAGCCCCATGATGTCTGGGAGAAAGAAACAATCAATGGGAGTGTGGCTACAAGAGAGAGCCTCAGTAATTCTGGCCACCGTACCTCCAAAGTGTTTTCCATCATTCCTCCCAGAGGGCCACCCTTCAAAGAAGCAAGGTTCTTTGACCTTGTCCCTTAGGGCAGAATTGGGGGACTGGTGTGGGAATCAAATAGGGTCCTCTTTCACATGGCAATAGCTTTCAAATTGCTGATAGATTGTGGGCACAAATCTGACAGCTAATTAGGGATTCAAAAACAAAAAAAGAAATTGCCAGTTTGGCCCAATGTCCCAAAGGTGCTTTTTCAAGAGGCAACTGGACTTCCTAGTTCTCAGAACTGGAGAAGCTTCTTGGATGAGAAGCGAAACGTCTTCAAAGAAAAACCAGAAAGTTCTGTTGCCTCTTGAAAAAAAGCACATTTGGGACAACCATGACTTGGATGACTGAGAATCTCCACAAACAGTTTGGTCTAATGGTTAAGGCACCAGGCTACAAATCAGGTGTCTGCGAGTTCTAGTGCCACCAAAGGCATGAAAGCCAGCTGGGTGACTTTGGCCAGTCACTCTCTCTCAGACCAACTCAGCTCACACGATTGTTGTGAAAAAAGGAGTATGTACCTTGAATTATTTATTTATAAAAAGTGGGATTAAAAAAGGTTAAGATTTCAAAAAAAAATACTCTGAACATGTGCAGTTTTGCTTTTAAATTCAGCTTAGCAACAATGGCATAAGGTACATTTTTCTTACAAAAATTAATATAACAAAATTATCTTAATCTTGTACATGTCCTGCAGCTGCTATTTGACCAATCTGGGGAATGCTATGGTTAATTGCAGATGAACACATTTTGTTTCATTGGCTTGTTACTGTGCACTCAGGAATAAGGCCACTATACTTAACCAGACCTATTTCTGAATAGGCATGTACAAATTTGTGCTATGAAATAAAAATCAGATTATGTAGATTTTTTTTTTCATAAAGGCACCACGGAGTATAGGAACATTGTTGTTATACTTAAAATAATAGCAGTTAGAAAAAAAAGCTAGGCAATAAACACATAACAACTGAGCTCATAAATTACTTACCTGCTTATGCTACTGATATAAATAGGAATTATTTTAGAATGTGATGTAATCTGTTTCAATGGTTCATGGAACAGAATTATTTCCTTACCGCATTTGTCTGGTGTTTTACCAACAAGCAGTTTGTTGAATTTTCAAACAAAAGAGGTTGGAGTGTTGTTAAACAAAATATTCAATCTTTGCGAACTGTTGCCTTCTGGCAGAAGATACAGAACAATTAAAACTCGGACCACACATTTTCTGAACAGTTTTTATCCCAGGGCTATAATTGCACTGAACAATGAACTTAAGGACCACCACGGGTGAGCTGTTTGGACAGTATTACTTGGTCTGTTGTGTGGATGCTCATGTGTTTTTAGGGGGTGGGGAATTTGGCAGGTGGGGGTGAGTTTTGGGATTGTCCTCTGTGTGTGTGTGTGTGTATGTGTGTGTGTGTGTGTGTTGGGTCTGGTTTCTGGGTGTTATGTGAATTTCGTTGTATGTGTATACTGTGTATATACGTACAATGACAACAAAGTATTATTATTATTATTATTATCATTATCATTATCATTATCATTGTTATTATTATTATTATCATTATTAAACTTGAGATACAGATAAGGGTAACATTCCAAACTTTGGCGTATATGGAAAAATCTGGGAATGTAAATGAGTTTGTGAAGCCATTCCTGATCTGTAGACAACCCTGCCCAACACACAATTCAAATTAGGCTTGATATTGCTTCATCCTTGGCTACTGACCCTGCTGGTCAGGGCTCTTTAGAGGTCAATCACCTAGAAGGCCATGGGTTTCTATCCTTTCTAGAAATCTTGGGTTTCCGGATAAGAAGGAAAGTGTAATCATACAGTCACTTCTCCTTGGCTGAACTTGAAAAATTAAACTAAGTTGGAGAAGCCAATATTTGAATAAGCAGAGTCCAGTGGTGGGATTTAAAAAAATTTTTTACTACAGGTTCTGTGGGCATGATGTGGCTTGGTGGGTGTGGCTTGTGGCGTGGCAGGGGAAGGATGCTGCAAAATCTTCATTCCAGGTGAAGGATACTGTAAAATCCCCATTTTCTCCCCATCCCACTAACCTGCTTTCCAGCTCTGTTCTCCTGGTGCAGGGAAACAAAAGACCCAGCCAATCAGCTGGAACTTGGGAGGCAGAGAATAGACGGGAGCAGGGCCAATCAGAGGTAGTATTCCAAGCTACTCAAAATTTCTGCTCCCAGTTCTCCAGAACTGGTCAGAACCTGCTGAATGCCACCTCTGGAGCAGACACCACATCATGCCAAGACTGCAAATCTGGAAAAAAACATGGGGGGGGGGGAATCTTAGAAAAAGGATATGGTTTGTGATGTGTCACCAGAAACTTTGTGGGAGACATCTCTTAAATTATCCAGAGTTGAACATTTAGAGATTAAAACAATCTCAGCTCCAAGCTATGTCTTCTCCAAGCAGGTCTTTGGAATCATCTACTACCCCAAATTCTCCAGCAAAAAACAAATGCAACAATAAACAAGTTTGTAAATGTGCCGCAAGTGAAGACAATAAAGATGCAATGACAACATAGCTCCATGCTGGGTGGATGTTTGAAGAAAGACTTAATAATTCCTCCTAAGCGCAGCAGGCCAGTCTTATTTATGTCTCTCTGGCTTTCTTCCCTTGAGGTCTTGTCCAAGACACCCCACCCACCCTCTCTAGTGGGTTTTGTTTTGCTTTGTTTTTCATCTTTAATTCCAAAGCACCCTGCTGCCCTGGATTTGATCTCAGCACAAGGGATCCTAGAACTGGTTGGTTTCATCAGAGTTCCTGCCAGTTTCACACAGAGTCTTCCTTCCCTGCCTGGAGCTGCAAGAGACTCTCCATGAAAGCAGCTAAACTAGTTGGCTGCCTCCCTTCTTCTAAAGCAGTGGTCCCCAACCTTTTTTGTACCAGGGACCAGTTTCACGCAGAAACACTTTTTCAAGGACCAGCAAAATCAATTCTTCCCCAATAGTAAAGGGCTTCTTGATTATTTCTTTACTAAAAACATATTTTATATATATTTTTATCACGATTATTCATTCTTTGTGGCCCGGTACAAAATGATCCACGGATCGATACCCGTCCGGGGCCCGGTGGTTGGGGACCCCTGTTCTAAAGAACTACAACCAGGAAGCAGGATGGCAGCAGTTCGATGGAGGGAGGAACATGGTTTCCAAGTTCCCAGTAACCAGAAGTGAAAATCCCACTGCTGGCAGACCAGAAATGGCAGAAAATTGCTGCTTCAATTGCCCTATATGGGCACTATATGGCACCCAGGTGACCTTTTCTGGGTTCCACAGCTTAGTGAACTTAAATTTGGGTAGGAGCTGGAGGGAATTTTGCCAGGAAATCCCAGCACTGTGGGATATTTGGGGAAGTAAAAAAAAACAAACACTGGAATACCCTGGAAACTATCTTTCTCTTGCTATATGCTGTTAGTCAAACAAGGTACAGAGACTTTGTCTGGGTTGAAAATAACCTATTCCCCACAAGGTGGCAGCAAAGAGTTTTCTACAGGTCTTTACTGCCATCCAGTGGTTGTCTGGGATTTTTCAGTAATCCGAATTTCTCACAGCACGCTCAGGAGTAGCTGTTTATTGTGTTTGGCTTAGTAAATTGCATCAACTCAGCTAATTGTTATTTATTCAACAAACTATGATTCAAGAAACGGTGAGCCCAGTCAGCACATTCATTTATTCTACGTTTATATTACAAGAGCACTCTGTCTAATCTGCTTGCTTACAACTGAGGGCTGGTTCACTGTACAACTCCCACTAGTTATCTCAATAATTTATTGGAGATGCAGACTTGTGGCCTTGTGAAGTAATAACCCAGCAGTAAAACAGAAGCCTGTTGTAATTCTTCTAAGCACAACCATTAGAGAGGAAAGCAAGGAATCAAAAAAGCCAGGATCAATAGTGGGATTCATTTTATTTTACTCCTGGTTCTGTGGGCATGGCTTGGTGGGCATGGCAGGGGAAGGATACTGTAAAATCTCCAGTCAGTGGTGGTATCTGCTGGTTCTCCGGACTACTCAAAATTTCCACTACCGGTCCTCCAGAACTGGTCAGAACCTGCTGAATACCACCTCTGGCCAGGATGCACTCATGGCAAGGTCTGTGTGCTGTCTCATCTATTACCACACTTCCTTGCTGGTCCTATTTCACATTGCAAAGAAATTAACACAGCACAGGACCCCTGTGAGAAATCTGGGATGGACACTTGTCCTTCCCTTACATTTGCTATGGCTGTGTTCTCATGAGACAATACACTGAATTACAAGCTACATGATCCCAGTGGAGTCCAGGGGTGGGATTCAAATTTCTTAACAATGGGTTCTGTGGGCATGACCTAATTTGTGGGTATGGCTTGGTGATCATGTGACAGGGTGGGTGTGGCCTGTATGTAAATATTGTAAATATTTATGTAAATATTATGTATGTTTGTTTGTAGCAACTTTTGCCCAAAATCAGGCAAATCAGACTGAGTTGCTTGCAGAATCACAGATTCACTCACAGATCTACCATCTGCAATCGGCTGCCTGAGTCTGCACTGAAAAATAGATGCTTCTGTCCTAAGGAAGGTTCAGCTTTGCTCTCAGGCCACTTCTCCCCCACCCCCAAATCCCTGAATACCACCCCTGTCTGGGCCTCAATGAAGCCTCCTGGGTGAAGGCAAAGCAATACAACAGCGATTTAGTTTAGCTAGAAAGCAGAAATCAGACAGGAAGGGAAGCCAGTGGTGCAATTTGCTTGTTCTCCAAACTGCACAGAATCGTAACAACCGGTTCTATAGATCTGGTCCGAACTGATAGAATTCCACCCCTGGTGGAGTCTGAAGTGTTGTACAAATCCATGCCAGAGAATAAGTTTATGATTTCCTCTGTCATATAATGGGTAAATACAGTATATTATTTGACAAAGAACTGCCTTTGTCCTCTTTATCCTCTATATAACTAAGGGTGATATAAGTGTATTTTATTTTATTTTATTTTCCTTTACAAGATGACCATTTTTCAATTCAATGGTGTGTTAACTGGGTATATATATCTTGTGCACATATTTATATTTAATATACATTCCATGTTGTAATATATATAATTAAAGTTACATTCATATTGAAAATTTCATCCTCTTTTCTCTTATCATTGGAATGTTCTCATTACCTCTTATTATATATTCATTCCATTTCTTTATTTTCTAACCATTTATAAAATATATCCCATATCAAATAATATTCTGTATCTTCTTGTTCTTTAATTTCTAATGTTAATCTATTCATTTCTGCACATTCAAATATTTTCATAATCATAAGGGTCATATAAGTATGATATGTGGATATTTAGATGCCAAAGATTGATGTGTATGTGTGTGTGTGTGAGAGAGAGAGAGAGAGAGAAAGAGAGAGAGGTGAAAATACTTTTTTTTTTGGCAGATTCAAAAAGAGGCCAAGGACTACTTTTGAAAGAAAAACTTTCCAGGCAGAGGGTATAAAGTTCAGCCTCTCACATCTGCATGAAGGCCTTGTGAGAAGGATCTTGGAGGTAGGGGTGGGATACGAAAGGGTTAACTTCTGGTGAACTACCTGTTTGGGATTTACCAGCTGTGAGTCTTGTGTCTGTAAATCATCATAAATCATCATTAGCACATCATTAGCACGCTGCCTGCTGAGAAGCAGCCTTTGAAACAGCCCTCTTTCTTGTTTTTTTAACTGCAGCTGTGGCTCGTTCAATAAAGATCAGGTAAGACCCCAGGTGGGCAGGTGGGCAAAAACATCAGCAGACATAGAACCAGTTCTATGTTTGGTGCTCTTCAGAGCTACCAGTTCTACAGAGGTGGACAGAACCGGAAGAAACCCACCACTGCTTGGAGGTCCTAGAATTTCTTGTTGATCTTAACGTCAACTATAGGACTCACTTAGCTTCTTAACTACAGCGCTTCTACTACAGTAGGAGAACATTGCCAGAATTTAAAGCATGTGGAAGTTGCAGTTTCAGCAAATGTTGAGGTTTAGGAAGAGAAAAACAGACCTCATTTAGATAAATACATTCAGACAGATAACAGATAATCAGAGTTGGAAGGGACCTTGTAGATCATCTAGTCCAACTCCCCACCCAAGCGGGAAACCCTACACCATTTCTGACAAATGGCAGACAATGATCATATTCTGTTGAATAAGCCATAATTGGCAATGTTGCCATATAAATTTACTCATGAACTCTAAAGGGCAATCTCAACCATTTTATTTATATTTGTTGATTAGATTTTTTTTAATCCTGTTACTTTATAAGTAACTCGAGCCAGCAAACATACAAAATATTCCTTTCTCCTCCAATTTTCCCGACAAGAACAACTTTGTGAGGTGGGCTGAACTGACAAAAAAAATGATTGGTCCAAGGTCACCCAGCCAGCTTTCATGCCTAAGGCAGGACTAGTTGTCACAATCTCCTGGCTTCTGTGTTAGACCAAAGTGATTCTCAAATTGTTTGACAATTGCTGTATTCAGCCTCCAAAAATCACAGAAAGCTTGGTCTGTGAGGTAATAAAGTTACATTTCTGGTTGTCACTATTTTCCTCAGCTTTGGAATGTCGAGAGGCAGTATTAAATTGTAAAAAAGAACTTTTTATCCTTAAAACATTACTGTAAAATATTACAAGTGTGTTATGAGAAAAAAAACACACCTCCATCACTGCAACAGCATAAACTATGAGCCTTGGGGAATAAGGTTACGTGACAGGAGAAATACCCTGATCACAGAAACTGGCTTCCAGAGGGAATGGAGAAAAGAAAAAATATGTGCAGGCAAACTGTTTCACTTATACACTCATATATTACATTGCAGTTTTATGACAGAATACAACATAAACTGTTGTTTTTATTTTTGGTACTCATGCTGCTGGGAGACCTTTGTGAGGCCCAACATCCAGAATGTGTAGACTGTTTAGCCGTGAAAAAGTCACTTTGCCCGGGGCACACCATGAAGACGCTAGTCTGGCTTGTACCCAAACATTGCAGTGCAAGTCTAAAACAGAACTGGCACCATGATAAGTACATTCCAACTATTGCTGTTTTGGTAACATTAATGGCACAGTAGTTAGAGCGTAGTATTGCAGGAAAACTCTGCCCACATTCTGGGGTTCGATCCTGATGGCGCTCAAAGTTGACTCAGCCTTCCATACTTCCAAGATTGGTAAAATGAGGACCCATTGTTGGTAGCAATATGCTGACATGATAAACTGCTCAGAGACTGCTGTAAAGAGCTATGGTGTAATATGTCATGCCCCTGTTGGAGTCTGACTCTGAGGGACAGATGTAATAGCTGACAGGGAGTTGGAGTGTGGCTCTGGTGGTTGTGGAGGAAACTGAGGAAGGGCACAGGCCAGATGGGCATTCCTCTGGGAAGACCCAGGCCCATCCCCTCTTCATCTTTGGGAATGCAGGGAGGAGCGGATAAAGGAGAAATGTGAGTGGCATGGTCTACGGGGGAGGAAGGGGCCCTGATCCCCTTCATGGGCTGCAGCTGGGAGGACTGATTAAAAAGACAAACTGCGCATGGCAAAGTTGCTGGAAGCAAAACATGTATTCTTGTCAGAGCTTATCTGTGTTTTTGGCTTCCTCCCAACTGTGGTTGCTGCGTTATCTGGTAGAAGTCTGCAATTAACCACACCCTTGCCTGCCATAGTTATTCCTTCAGTGTGGTGTATTGGGTTTTTTATTTCAAATTAAACTTTGGGTGTGGACTGCATTTACTCCCTCCATAAACTGTTTTCTTTATGAGTTTGACATCCAGCCAAGGATAATTGGACATTGGAGCCAAGTTGGAGGCATTAAAAGGACTTTCTTCAATTGTTGTGACTTGGTTATTTTTGTGTCATACCCTGGATCATCACATAATATATAAATCTAAGTGCTTATCAGTGGTGGGATTCAATTTTTTTACTACTGGTTCGGTGGGCGTGGCTTGGTAGGCGTGGCAGGGGAAGGATACTGCAAAATCTCCAATCAGAAGTGGTATTTGCCGGTTCTCCAAACTACTCAAAATTTCCGCTACTGATTCTCCAAAATTGATCAGAACCTGCTGAATACCACCTCTAGTGCTAATGCTGTTGCTGTCATTGTTGCTAAATGAAGATGCATAAATTCAGGGCCACAAAAATGGAATGGGGTGGATAGTTGCCTATAGGCCATGCACTGCCACTCTCCCAATAAGCTAGTGTTACTTAAAAAAATTTTCTCTTCCCACTTTTAAAAATTATAGAGGACCCCCTCAAAAGAGTTTTGTTTCTATGGGGACTATTTATTAATATTTGCCATGTTAAAAATTAAAATTGATGCATTTGCTGCATCTACCTCTTCTCGGGGCTATTTGATGAGATTTGAATATTGCATTATTTGTCAACATTGGCTGGCAAATAATTTTGATTTTGCAAACCACTCATAGGGTATTGGGAAGAGAGGGGGAGGGGTCCTAGGACCACACTTTACCACTGCCATAAACTGGCAGAAAAACCACAATGGGAAAGCTTCTCAGGGAGGAAGAATATGAGGGACTGTCATGCCCCTGTCAGAGTCTGAATCCGAGGAGGAAGATGAACAACTGACAGGGAATGGGAATGTGGCTCCATTGGCTTTGGAGGAAACTGGAGAAGGGCAAAGTCCGGCTGGGCAGAGGAGGGAATAGGTAGAACAAGGGAGAGGAAGACCCAGGCCCACCCCTTCTTCATCCTAGGGCACGCAGAAAGGAACGGAGAAGAGACCAACATGGGTTGCATGGCTTAC
>BHFT01027713.1:47500-69497 GCA_004320025.1 Laticauda laticaudata
GTGAACTTCTCCCACACCATGGAGCCCATAGATGAAGCCGTGCTGCAAGCGCCACCCCAAGTCGGGGTCACTATCACAACTACAAGGGCTTCTTCAGCATCATCCTCTTTACCATGTGCGAGTGCTGACTACAAGTTTCATGCAACACATCGAGCTCAGCACCGGTCTCCAGTCTATCAGATGCGGCAGTATATCAACGCCAGTCCCGTCAAGGGGGCTGACACCAACCTCATCAGGCGTTTCCCAGATCCAGACCCCCTGCCCAATGACATGCAAGATGTGCCCTACTTCTCGTGGGGGTGACGCCTCTCCCTCAGAACATACCTCATGAAGCCCCTACATCTTCCAGATCCTCACCCATGAAGAGATCTTCAACTACAGGCTGTCCAGGGCAAGGCGGTGGTGGGAACTGTGCGACTTCCCTTTGTATTCCCTGGCCAACAGGTTCCAGTACTTTACACCATGGAGCATCACCCAGCAGACCGTGAGGAGGATCATGGAAGCTTGCGTGCCTGCACAATCTCATGGCACCACGCTACCCAGATCTTGCAAACAGGCTCGTGGACCTCCACACAAGGAATGGGACGACCATGGACCTGGGGAATGGAGGCAAGGCAAAAACCTGATAGACACTGAGGATGTGCAAAAGGCCCAACAAGCCTCATGTTGAAGGGAAGAAGCAGCGAACTCCTGAAACACTGGTGCAATGCTCCCAGCTGGAGCATGAGTGGCAACAGGATGGATAATATTAATATGCTTCTTTCAAGCCTGTCTCATAACACTGATGAGATTGGCATGAATTTGGTGGGCCTACAATGACCAGGCATTATAGAGTTTGTTTATTTTCAAATGTTGGATTAATGCTTACATTGTTATTTACTGAATAGGCCAAAGGTGTGCACATGGAGGGTGGACCATACAGTCCACAACTATGCGTTGCACTGGAGGTTTATCTATCCACACTATCTTAACCCATCCCAGGTATCCTAACCATCCCACAGCGTATCCCTGCCATCCACAGCTATTACCAGCTCCCAAAGGTATCCCTGAACATCCGCACGCTATTACACCATCCCAAGGTATCCCGACCATTCCCACTGCTATTACCATCCAAAGGTATCCCTGCCCCACCCACAGGTATTTAACCATCCCACAGCTATTACCAACCCTCCACAGGTATCCGCTGTCCATCCACAGTTATTACCGAATCAACAGGTATCCCCTCCCATCCACAGCTATTCCCCATCCAACAGGTATCCTTCCCCATCCTCACTGCTGTCTATAAACCATCCCACAGTATCCTAAACCATCACCAAGGGTAACCCTGCCCATCCAGCTGCTATTACCACCCAAAGGTATCCCTGCCCATGCCACAGGTATCTACCCATCCCACAGTTATACCCATTCCCACAGTATCCCTGCCCATCCCACTGCTATTACACCATTCCCAAAGGGTATCCCTGCCCATCCACTCTATCCTTAACATCCCCAAGCATGCAAAGCTTAAACCATTTCTAAAAAGTTTCCACCAGACTTTATTAACAAAATAAATGAAGCAAGTGTGTGAACAAAGATTATCTTGATTAATAAACTAAGCTGTAAAAGAAAAATGACCCAAGTCAAGTGTCCAAATAAAGTCTACAGTAGCCACCCAGTCTCTGGAACTCTCTCTGTCACTCAGAGGTGTGCCCAGTCTCAGGGTGAAGGTCCAGGTGCTGTGGAGTGGTGCTGCTGAATGCTGTCTGAAGCGCCACTGGGTGCCTGGCCCCGAGAGGACAACAGGGGACGGTGTGTTGAGGAAGCTCTCAGACAGCTTGGCTCAGCCCCGTGATATTGAGAGCTCCTTCTCCATGCCATGGCTGTCAGCCCCAGTACCGATGACAGAGAGAACTGAGGCCGGACTTGGCTGTGGGTGGTAGAAGAGCAGTGTAGTGGGGCTGTCTGGTCTGCAGCTGGGTGAGGACTGGCGTGGGTGACATCGGTGCGTCTGGTGGCATACGGCATGGGTGGCATCGGGAGCATCAGTGGAACCGATGGCAACGGTGCGCGTCTGATAACCTGTGCTGACTAGGACATGCTCTACCGCCCCTGGCCTGTCTAGCTGATGCTCCTGGTAGCCATAGCTGAGGAGGTGTGGAAGCTCTCGAATGGGACATCACCTGGTGGAGGAGCAGACCTGGATTCGGTGGGAGTAGTCCATCTGGATCTGGAGGGTTGTAGCAGCATCGATGATCCTGTCTTCACCACCTGTACTGGGTCCGCCATGTCCATGAGGGTCTGTTCACATAGGTGAGGAAGGGCTTGCAGTTGGAGGATGAGGAGTCGCTGTGTACCAGCTGAAGAGGAGATCTATGCTGCTCCTGATGGTGTCTTTATCTCCAGCAGGACAATGTGCTCTGTCCTCCTGTCTGCTCTCTGCCTTTCTTGGAGTGGAGCTGGGGATGCGGCTGGAACTGTGGTGGAAGTGCCGTCTCCTTTCTCCACCTGCCCAGGGGGTCCTCCATGCGTTCCGCCATGGTTACAACAGCTGTTCGGCGTTCTCCGTCATGCACGCTCCACAGAACACCTGCTGGAGACAGGAGCTGACTTCTAACTGCTCTCGTCTGAGAGACTGCTGAAGGCTGCCTGAGAGAGAGTTGTGAGAGAGGTGTTCCTCGGTGTGGATCTCACCCTCCAGGAAGCTGCACTTGGCCATGACGTAGGTCTCTGTCCGTCAGCTTGACCGCGGCCTGGCCAGATTTCTTGAGGTCAGCTTCCCGTACAGGTGTGCATGTGCTTCCACCAGCCGAGAGCACCTCCGAAGTGTAGCCCAGGCTCTCCGCCTTCTCTCTCCAAGCAGCCTGCTCTTTGTGTCCCTATAAGGCTGTGTCCTTCCGCTATAGATACTCATTCTCTCTCAGCCACTCCAGCACCTCATCCTCATGTTCCTCCTCGATGTTGTATTGCCTCCTCTTCCCGTTCTCGCATATGCCTCTCCTTCCTTTGGCAGGACCACATGGCCTCATCAAAGGGCTTCAGGTTGTAGGGCTGCTCCTCCACACCACCACCAGCAGCAGCACCAGCAGGACCAGCAGCAGCAGCAGCACCAGCAGGACAGGATCATCAGCAGCAGAGTAAGCACCAGCAGCGCCAGCACCAGCAGCACCAGCAGCACCAGGATCAGCAGCACAGAGTAAGCACCACAGCGCCAGGAGCACAGCAGCGCCAGCAGGACCAGGAGCACAAGCAGGACCAGCAAGACCAGGAGCACGAGCAGGACCAGAGCACGAGCACGAGCAGGACCAGCAGTATGAGGAGCATCATCATCAGAGTAAGCACTCAGCAGAAGCACCACCAGCAGAAGCAGCTTCACCAGAGTAAGCACCAGCAGAAGCACCACCGCCAGAAGCAGCTTCAGCAGAGTAAGCACCAGCAGAAGCACCACCGCCAGAAGCAGCATCAGCAGAGTAAGCACCAGCAAGAAGCACCACCGCCATACAGCAGCAGCATCAGCTTCTCCAGAAGCAGAAGCAGCAGAAGTCCCAGCCCAGAAGAGTGAGCCCGGCTGGCAGAACCCAGCAGAAGCAGAGTGAGGCAGGGGGGAGGGTGCCCTGTCCTCTTGCCAGGCTGGCAGCAGATGGCTGAGGCTTTCTCTTCTTCCCCATGGTTGTGGGGTTGCTGGCTGGCAGCAAGGCTGGCAGGCAGGCTGGCAGGAAGCGCTGCAGGAAGCTGGCAGGAAGCTGGCAGGCAGGCTGCAGCAAGGCTGGCAGCAAGGCTGGCAGCAAGGCTGGCAGCGGCTGCAGCAGCAGGCAGGCTGGCAGGCAGTCGAGTGTCTGGAAGCAGTCTTTCCTCTGAATGACCTGCTTGGGAGCTGCTCCCTTTATATTCGCGGGCTGACGCAATGCATTCTCCCCGCATGCGCATTGAATGCTAGGCATCCGCTATGCGCCACTAGGCTTCCGCTGTGCATCCGCTTCATCAGCTCGGCGTCCGCTCTGCATCCGCTGTATCGTTCCGCGTCCGCTTTGCTGCAGTCCCCTGGAAGCCTTGCGGATGTGCCATCTGCTCTCATCCGCTTCCATCTGACTAACTTCCGTGGAGCAATCTGCTTTCCCATCGCCTGCGTCTCCCCCCGTCTGTTCCTTTCTGTGTTGTCCGCTCTGGTTATGCAAATTTGGGGCACTTTTGAGAGCGGATAACAACGGATGGAACATTTTTCTTATCCGCTGTGTCCTTTTTACAAACGTTTTGCATCCGTCAGCCAGTGTGACAGGGCCTTTATTTTGTAAAAGAAAGAACTGCATGAGAAATACTACAAATTTCTCCTCTTGCTCCTACTTTTAATTTTTCCAGAAGTGCACCAAAACCCAGCCTGAATTTCTGAATTATTTACCATGTGGTAGCAATTAATTTTTACCAAAGATATTTCCCATCATGGGCTAAAATACTGAAAAATAGGGACAAAATGGGAAGAAATAATGATTGCACCACACCTCAGTTTCTACCATGGTACCTCAATGCCACCAATTGCTCCTTACAACTGACCAGAAATTGTCACCCTATCACAGACACCAATTTTGCCCTCACCCTTTCTCACCCAGAGAGGGTTATCAGCTTCACCAGTCCCTACCAGGGAGGGGGGAAATTTTGGTCTGCCAAATATTCAGAGATTGGTTTAGTTTCTTTGGCTTCATAAAAGAATCTTCCACATCTGTACAGATCAGCATTTCTCAACCCGAGCAACTTGCAGGTGTGTGGACTTCAACTTCCAGAATTCCCGTGGTGGCTGAGAAATTCTGGGAGTTGAAGTCCATTCATTTTCAAGTTTCCCAGGTTGAAAACACTGGTTATAGACTAGGGTGTGCCAGGAGGCTTTGCCTGATTCATGGGAGCTCTAATAAATGTCTTTTTACTGGCAAGCCCTTGGAAAACAGGATCTTTGAGTGAAGTTTTATGTGATCCTCCCTTCCAGTTCGTGCTATGCTAGCAGGCGATGCTGACAGATGCAACGCATAGTTTCTGGATTACCTTCAGCAGGATTGTTGTAGAGCCAGCCTGCCCAATGGGTCAATAGATCAACATCACACACACACACACACACACACACACACACACACACACACTTCTCACTAAACAGTCATGTTCATTTTCTCCCTGTGCAGCACACTTGTAACAGGCAGCAGTCAACCTGACCTTGGTCTGTTTCCCATATGGCTAGAACAGCCATAACTAAAAAGCTACTCTTCTCAACAGGTTTGAGGAATTTTTTTTTTGTAAGTCTGGAATAAAATGCTCTCGGCAACCATTACATTTCAAAACTATCTGGGGAGGCTGCTGTGAACTTGAAGGTAGGCACTATGGAAAAACCATCACATAGGTCAGTTGCATAGCAAGCCAGAAAGAAGCTAATAATAGCATTTTCTATTTACAAGGGGACTGTGTAGCACTTTGCAGACATTCATTGGTGATGTTCCCTAACACCATAGCTTTGGATAAATTTGGTTATTGCAACAATAATACAAAAAAAAAGAAGTTTCTTTTCTTTTTTAAAAAAATAGTTCTTATTTTATTTATTTATTTGATTTGTCAGTCACTTACAAGATAACAGGTATAAGTATAAACATAGTTATGAATACATGAAATGGGTACATATAAGAAAAATAAAAAGAAACAATAGGACAGGGACAGTAGGCATGATTGGTGCGCTTATGCACGCCCCCTATGTTCTTGTATCAGTAACAGGTCTTCCTTAGTTGCATGAAAATAAAAAGTTGCATCAATTACATCAACATCAAAAAGAATGTTTATTTTTATTTTGCTTTTGAATAGATGTCACATTTATGTACATCTATTACTTTGTTGGGCATAAGACAGATGAATGTAAAAAGGCAACAGAAAGCTTATGATTCCCTTGATTGAATGCCATCCTCATGATCTGAAGACCTGCTTTTGAAGATAACAATTCTGATTTATTTTTGAATTTGTTGCACTGCACTTCCTTTTCTACAGGTCTTCCTCAATTTACAACCATTTGTTTAGAGACTAAGTTACAAGTTACAATGAGATTGAAAAAAGTGATTACAACTGGTCCTTGCACTTACAACCATCACAGAATCCTCACAATCACATGATCAAAATACAACCGGCTTGTATTTACAATGCTTGTAAAGTGTCCAGGAGTCATGTGATTGCTATTTGTGACTTCCCAGCTGGCTTCTGACAAGCATCGGCAATGGCAATAGCACTTAGACTTATATACCGCTTTACAGTGCTTCACAGCCCTCTCTAAGCGGTTTACAGAGTCAGCATTTGGGTCCTCATTTTACTGACCTTGGAAAGATGGAAGGCTGAGTCAACCTTGAGTCTGGTGGGATTCGAACTGCCAAATTGCATTCAGCAGAAGTAGCCTGCAGTACTGCACTCTAACCATTGTGCCACCGTGGCTCATACAGCACATGGGTATCAAACTTGATCACATCACATGACATATCATGATGTTTTTTGGCTTTGCAGAGCCAGGGTGGGAATGGCCTGTGGATGATGCATCTGGCTCACAAGCTGCCAGTTTGACAACCCTGTAATAGAGGAAGCTGGATTTGCTTAATTCATGATTCACTTAATGATTACAGTAAATCGCTTAACAACCATGGCATAAAAAGGTTGCAAAATTGGGCATAACTCACTTAACAACAGAAATTCTGATCCCACTTGTGGTCATCGGTTCTAGTTGTATGTCCTTTAGTTCAGTCTGCCTCCTGACACCAATATTTCAATAACTGCACATGGAATTGTATTATTTTTTTTATTCCAAAGCAAGATAAATGGATATAATTGTCCCTATTTAATTTTGGGGGCAGGAATTTAAAAGGAAACAAAATCTTTAAGACCTGAGAGGTACAAAGTCTCTGCAGAGATTAGTTGTAGCAGGACAAAGAAATGAAACTGGATGAGATAACCCCATGTCAACCAGCTAGGAGACTCCTACAGCAACTGAAAGGGTTGACTTTGAGCTCTCCGATTGAAATAATTTGCCGTGATGTTTGAACTGATGGCAAAACGCTTCCATAATTAAGCCCAGTCATATTGTAAGCAATGAAATATCAAGCTGAAGATCAGTCACATCATCATGTTGATACTCCAGGGTGTGTTTTATGAAGTCATTAATAAACTTCTTGGGTGGTAGAAACTCAATCATGGTGTGAGTTAATGGTTCCATAAATATACTCTGTAAATAATCTTTTTTGACTTACGTAATATACAATCAACAGCATGCTGGGGAGCCAGCATCAAGTGCCTTAGGAGAAATTGCATTTCAGTTAAAAGCTTTAGTAAAGTCTTATTCAAGTCAACCTCAATTCTTGGTGACTTCAGGGACAAGTCCGTATAGCTATTTTCCCTTCCCATCTTTCTGGTAATCTCTTATCAAAGTATAGGCTCTCCCAGTTTTCTGAGATCAGCTGAGTTGATCATATGAAGGGAAATATAACATATTGAATGTCAGTGACTAGATTCAGCATCATAGACTCAGTTGGCTGAACAATTTCAGATGTGCATGTTCTGAACTTGGTATCAATACAGAAGAACACCCAAGCCATGAAATATTCATCCAAGCTGCCCATTTTTCATTTCACAAGACCTTTTTGTGCTGAAGCCTACCTTTACTGATTACCTGCTAGGATATCTTTGACAGAAATCTCCACCTCCACTAGTCTAGACATCTAAATTAAAGTTAGCAACTAAAATGCTAACCTTATGAAATAGTACAACAATGAATCACATTTGAAAGGACTTAGCAAGACAAAGGATAGTGGCAGCTGAATTTCAAAGCTCGGAGTGATTGATATTGTGGATACTTTCTGGATGCCTTACATATAGTATGTTCAGCCTTATTCAGGGAACCTGATACTCAACAATATAAACTTTGGTTCTAGAATTAAATTCCCTTTCCAGTCAGCTAAATCATAGATTTTGTGCAACAATATTTTTAATGGATTTCAAAGCAAGGATTGCCTATAAGAGCTTGGTAGTAGAATTCTCAAATGATCAAAAAAGAACTGCAGTGGCTTTAAATAAGAGTAAATATTATTAGAAATATATTTGGTCCACCACAACTATTTTTCATACAGCTATGTTCACACATTGCACTAAGGTATAGTTTATTTAAGTTTGCTTCTTTGACCAAGCTATAGTTTAGATGTTGTATGTGAGAACAAGCTTGGGAGACAGGAGGAAGATCTAAAGCCTAGACAACTATTTGATTAAATCTGAGTCCAATGGAGCAGGAGGAGCAAAAATATTTCAGAAAGGACCTTCCCTCGTTTCTGGGAGAGTAAAATTGAGGGACAGGAGGGTATTTTCAGACTTGCAAAATTCTATTAATGGAACTATTCCTGATTTGGACTATGTCACAAGGTTAACATACGTATTCCCAGGTCAAACTAATGCATGCATTACAGGTTGCAAATCACCAAGCCTGGGTTTGCCCAATCCCTAAAACTAAGTCAAACAAATTATGTAAAGGCTAAGCAAGATATGTGAGTCCAGTCAGTGAGTCAGCTGGTGAGCATCAGAAATGAAGAACAATCAAAATTTATTATTCAGTCAGAAAAAAAGACAAGAGTCAATCTCAGAAAGCAAAACCAAAGATAACAATGGGGCTAAAGATCAAAGCCAATATGTGGCTTGTTTGTTTACAGCTTAGTATGTGGTAGAGGCCCACCTATTGCAGTTTCCCCACATGTGTTGTGAAACCCAACCAACAACAGTTGAGCAAACCATATCTTAGTGATTTGTGTGAAGGCAGATTTATATTCCTTCCTGATCAGAGGCAGCCTAAACAATCTAGGAGGTTTTCTTTTTTATTTAAAAAAAATGTTGCTCTTTACAAAGGTTATTCTTCGTAACAACAGCAGCAGGAACACATCTTCCTCTTTTAGAAAAAAAAAGGATAATGTCTAGGAGAAGATTATGCTAAGCTGCTAACTTTCTACTAGAGGTAAAAGCAGCCATGTGGATGGAGAGAAAATAATCCATTAATAAAGTTAGGTCAACATGGAGTCCTGACATAAGAATCATGCAAATGCTTGCCTGCATTTTAAAGTCCCAGCTAGATCATACATTTGCAACTGTTTTGTCAGTTTAGAAAGCTCTAGGTAAAGGATGAAATTTACTCTGCTATTACTGGCATCATTCTGTCCATTTATAGCTAGAGATTGTCTCCAATATTAAGCACCACCCAAAGCAATTAATCCAAACTGCTCAGGAACACAAGGCTGCACTGCCCACATGGCCCATGGGAACACAAGGCTTGTGTTGCTTGCATTGCGAACAACAGGAGGTAGTGATGGGAGGGGGGGAAAGGGTAGAGGGGGGAACTTGCCCCACTCACCCCACATGCCTCACCTGGCCACCAGGCTGCTTCTTTCTGCTTCTTCTTCTGCTTTTGGCTGCATACAAGAAAAGCAGCAAAAGTATTTCTTTCTCTCCCCCAAACTCTGCCAGAAATGAGTCTTTGGGACCCTGCAAGGCATCATGCTCCAAGAGGCTGTGCTAGCAAAGATTCATTTCTGGTGGAGTTTGGAGGAGAGAAAGAAGGACTTCTGTGCTTCTGCTGCTTTCCTTGCATGAAGCCAAAAGTCTCTCTCTCCCCCCCCCTCTCTCTCTCCCTCTCTCTCTCTCCCTCTCTCNCTCCCCCCCCTCTCTCTCTCCCTCTCTCCCTCTCTCTCTCTCCCTCTCTCTCTCCCCCCTCTCTCTCTCTTGCCTTGAGAACGGAGCTGGAGACGGTATCCTCTAATCCTAAATAAAGAATGGTCGATCAGTAGGAAAACAGGGTGGGGAATTTTCCTGCAGGCTTTTTGGGGGTTTTTCCCAGGGTCTCTATTCCGAGGGATTTAAAGTTATGAGTTTAGTGATCCCTGAGGTCCAAAAGGCTCCAAAGGGACCAGAGACAACATAACATCCCTCTGCATTGAGAGTGTTACTGCATCCTAGAGGGATCTACTGCATCTTCACAATGAACCTATGAAGGAAATTAAGCTGAGCTGTTTGGACAATGCACTTAACCATAGTCAACCCAATTAATTTTCTGGACTAATTTGCTTGAGGTACTGAACATTTGGTTGAGAAATTTAGGCTTCAGTATGTCATGTGATTACAGTTTCTGCAACTTGTCTGCAGAAATCTAGAACTTCTTGTTTTATGTGTGATACCTAAACCAACAAATCATACAATGAAGGGCTCTGTTGGGTTGCATCAGACACCATCTAGTCCAACAGCCAGATGTATCTGAATAGATTACAGGTAAGATATCTTGATAGCAACCTTGTCCTACTTTTTGTCATGACACAGATAGTTCTTGACTTACAACTATTTGTTTAGTGATTGTTCTGAGTTATGATATCACTAAAAAAAAATAACCGAAGATTGGTCCTCATACTTATAACCCTCACAGCATCTTTGCAGTCACATATCAGAATTCAGGCTCTTGGCAACTGACATGGATTTATGATGGTGTCAGAATCCTGGGATCATGTGATTGCCATTTGCAACCAGTTTCTGACCAGCAAAATCATAAGGGGAAGCTGGATTCAGATAATAACCATGTGCTTCCCTTAATGACTGCAGGGATTCACTTAACAATGGTGGCAAAAAAGTCATAAAATTGGGGTTGACTCTCTTAACAACCATCTCACTTAGCATCAGTCCCAATTGTGGTTGTAAGTCAAGGACTACCTGTATTTGATTTGCTGCTTCTGAAGATGCAGATTTCTTTAACAATTAAGTCTCACCATCATCACTAGAGATGTCCTTTGTGACTATTTCTAGCACACTTTCTGATATCATCATATTTTGTGACAAAGCCATAGCAGCCACTTAGCTGCATGAAACATTTTTCTATTATGAATAGTTTCTAATGACTAGAAACTGTGCTGAATTGAATGACAAGGCACTGTGTTGAAGTGAAAGTGATCCTTCATAATAATTTTTTCCACATATCCATGTAATTTATATGGCAATAATAAGATATTTGTTTGATATTGCTTTCTGGGTTTTAAAGTTTTCTTCCTAGCAATATAGCTGGTCCATTCAAGTGCTATTTAGTTTTTGAGATTACCCAAGATCTCAAAATATGGCTTCCAAAGTTGACAACTAAATGTTGTCATTTAGTTGGGTTGGAATATTATATGCAAATCAGTGCCATAAAACTTAGAGGAAAGAGACAGAAAGCTAGAGAGTAGAAAACCACTGTATGAATATCATGCACAGTATTATTATTTGACCGGCCAATAATCTTAAATGTGGGCCATTTCTACACTACACAGAAATATGATGTCATTAAATTTATTTATTTATTAGCTCTATAACAGTGCTTCGCTACGGAACTATGTGATTGGGTTTAGTTTTGGGGGAGGAAAATAAGAGGGGAAAATTGTGCCTTTGCCGACCAGCATCCATCAGTATTCATCTGGCTAGTGTCCCATCAGTATGTGAAAGAGTTGAGGGCTGTTTGGAAACTGAATCAGTATTTGTTGTGTGAGCAAGAAGGAAACAGCAAGGAACCTGGGCGTGGCTTAGCTCAACTGTTCTGTACTGAAGTTGCTTGGTGCTGTGAAACTGAAACTCCTCTCCTCTGCTTGTGTTTTGCATTTGGAACATATTTCTTTTCAGTCAGGGAGGGGGAGTAGAATGCCTTGGCATCAGAACATGTTAATAATAATATACAAAATACTAATGCTCTGATGGTCATTTCAAAAAATCCTTTCTTAGTGAGCACCTAGAAACCAAAAGGAACATGCATGCCAAATTTCAAGTTTGTAGGTTTTACGGTTCTGATTTGTGATGATGCATGAGTGGTATTTTGCTTTTATCTATATTTATTGGACTGTCAAAAAGATTCTGTGTGGTGCACAATATTTAAAAGAAAATTGTGTTTTTAAAGAAACATGGGCAAAACCACATAAATAATATCCAGGAAAAAAATAATTGATACAGATTCCAAAAATACACTAAACCCAGGCCTTATGATTATTGCAGTATTCCCATTATCATATAACCAAAATTCAGCAAGTATCTAGGATGGTTGCAGCATCCCATGGTCATGTGAAACCCATCTGTGACCTTCCCAACAGGCTTCCCACAGTGAGGGAAACCCAATTTACTTAAAGTCTGCATGATTCATTTAACAACTTCAATTAAATACTTAGCAACCATTTTTAAAAAGTTGTAAAATTGGGTGTGACTCACTTAAGAACTACCCTTCTTAGCAATGGAAATTCTTGTCCCAATTGGGGTTGTAATTAGAGGACTACCTATGATAACATGGCTGTCAAACTCGTGGCCTGCAGGCCAGACGTATCATGTGCTGGCCACGCCTAGTTTAGCAAAGGGGGGAGAAAGTTGTGATATGCCACGTAACGGCACCGTGACAACATGAATTTGGCACCCGTAACCTATATAGTTATTTTAAATCTCCTTTGATTTGAACTTGTGAATTACCCTATCAAAGTGCAAATTTCATGTTTCCCTAGGCTACATTCAAAAGCTGCAACATTCGGCTGATGCTTTCACATTTCATACTAAATCATGCTGTATTTAATTTGTTTTCTTTTTTCTTTGTTTTTAATAATCCACAACTGGATCGCAAGCTTTTGGGTTGCAATCAAACAATGTTATGTAATGAAATCATTTGATCACATAATGCAAGGCGAACATCTTGTCAAAATGTCTTAGATAATTAATACCATCTTTATACATTTTAATGACTTTCCAAAGTTTGCCACAAGTATAGCAAAAATGCAGATGTCATATTACAGACATGAAAACGTGCATATTTATCTTCCTCTGTAAAAATCTTTCCTGTGAAGTGACCTGAAAGTAAGGAGAACACGAGTTTGAGGAGGTGGTGGAATGGCTATGAATACCTTTCAAAGAAAAAAAAGGCAACTTTTTCCCCCAGCCATTTCAAAAATACAGTTGAGCTTCCTTAGATCTTAAAAAGTGTAGCTCTTTTGAAATATTGAAAGTTGATGTCTTTCATGAGACAGTGTGTGTGTTAACTCCCTCACTATCTACTGGATGTGATTTTAATATCCTTCCTTTGTTGTACTCCGCATTGTTTCTCTGTGTGTATTTCTTCCTAAGCAACAGCAGTTCTTTACTGTATCTTTAAATTCCAGCCACTTGACAGACACTGGATGTTCTGAAGAGGAATCAAGTGCTAAGAATTCAGAAATCCAGCCTTAGGGGGAAAATGCTTTCCAAGCATTTATTATCTTTAACTTTTTGTTTGTTTTCATAACCAAAAATTAGCTCTATCATAAAGCCTGCCAAAGGAGGGGGAAGGGAGGAAGAATCACTGAAGATTTATATAGTACTTATAAATGTACTCAAAAATCAGAAGGACTTGCTGAGTGGGTTAAATGCTTGCACAAATAGATTAATAGGAGGATATTTGTCTGTACAAGGAATTCATAGCACTTATAGACAGTAACCTTAGGTCAGTAATATTCTTATATTTTGTAACTTGAAGTAAAAAACTAAGGACTGATCAGATCCTTATTCTTCAGAAGTTTGTAATTTCAGCCCCAAATTTCTGCAGCATAATAGGGGCACAACTTTTTTTATTTTATTTTTTTCTTTTCTAACTTCTCTCTTTTTTCTTCGTTTCTCTCCTCTCTTTTCTCCTCTCTTCTCTTTTTTTCTCTTTTCTTTTTTCTCTCTCCTCTTTCCCCTTTTCACATGTCAGAGATATTATCAGAGAGCTGATGCTGTAACAATGTAGGTTGGAATGTGCTGTAAAAATAATTTTTAATCTACAGTGCGAGTCCATATTAGGGATCTGCTGCATGTCAGAATGTATCAGTGTCTGAGTTATGGTTAAATCTACAAATGTGGCTCTTTGCACATCTATTATTTGCTTACAAAAGTGGTTAAACCCATTGGAGACTCTCTTAGATCAAGTTCAACTACTGATCCAAGTAGCTCAGTATTGCTTGTTCATTCATGGCGACATGTGCTAAGCCATTACATGGTTTGTTTGGAGTTGCCATAAGGTGATTGTAAACTTGGCCTTTTGTAAACCATGTTTTTATGATTAAGTATTATGTGTGAAACCAACCACAATAGTTAAGTAAATTGAAATTATTAATTAGGCTCAATCAATCAATCAATTAGAAAGAGCAGAAGTTAATATGATGTGTAAACCCAGCGTTTGATTGACAGCAATTTAGCGGGAGCTATTTCCCAGTTCTACATGACAATGACAATGGGTTGAGCAAACTAAGACCTTTTGTGCATGCAAAGCATGTGCCTGATCAGTGAGCTACAACCTTATTCAAAGAGAGAGAAAAATACAATTTGACCATTGCTTAGAGCTTTGCAAATGTTCAACAAACAAGACAGACCTTCCCTGGAGAAACACTGTAAGTTGAACATCAGTTTGTCCCTTGCTGGATCTAAAAATGTAAGCCTGAAGAATGCTTGGAATGTTGCCTGTAAAGGGAGCAAAGGTCCCCAAGCTTTCATGAAGTTAGTTTTTAAATCTGTGATTTCTGAAACTTCTATGAATGCACAAGGCAGATTGGCAGATCCTGCTGAGCCAGTCACCAATACAGTCCACAAAGTAGGAATGGGCAACACTGGGCTCATTGCCAGGCCTGTTATTGCCCATTGTTTTCCAGCTATGACTCAAAAGCAGCATTTTTCTGCCCAGCTACCTTAAGCCCCTCTAATTTAGTTAACCATCATTGATTAGCTGTGATTGGCTATTTGACTTGTCTGGCATCTGTTGTGTGAAGCTATTTCTTCCTGGTTTGCTGAGATCTCTGCTTTTTTGTCTCTGTCTCTCTTGCTCTGTGTCAAGAAAGGGGGGGAGGGAGGGAGACAAAGGAGAGAGGGGGAGAGAAAGAGAGGGAGAGTCTCTCTCTCTCTCTCTCTCTCTGTGTTTCTCTCTCTCCAGATAGTCCTTGACATAATGACCACAAATGAGCCCAAAATTTACATTGCTAAGTGAGTCGTTTATTAATTTTATGACCTTTCTTGCCCCAGTTGTTAGGTGAATCATTGCAGTTGTTAAGTTAATGACACAGTTGTTAAGTGAATTTGGCTTCCTCATTGACTTTGCTTGTCAGAAGGTCGCAAAAGGTGATCATATGACCCTGGGATATTGCAATCACCATGAATATAAATCAGTTGCCAAGCGTCAGAATTTTGATCACATGACCATGGGAAATGCTGCAATGGTTGTAAGTGAAAAACGGTCATAAGTCACTTTTTTCACTGCCATTGTAACTTTGAATGGTCACGAAACACACTGTTATAAGTTGAGGACTAATTACATTGTAAAAAAAAGACTTGATAAAATCAAGCAGTTCATCCAAGGCTGACCTGACACTGATTTCCTAGGGTATATAAAAGCCCCCACTGCTTTGAGCCTTTATTATTCCCAGAAAACACTTTTTTGGTTTTCCCCAGATTTCATGAAGCTTCCTGTCCTTTATCTCCTAACCACTCTTTACCACATGCATGCAATCTTTCCCTTTTGTTCTATGACTTATAGTGGTCAAGAATTATCACACCACACTCCGAGAGACACATCAGCTTGTTGCAAGGGGATTGAAAAATGGAGACGGGCCAAGAAGCATAACTGAGGTTAAAAAAGGGTTAGTCCACAGCTTCAGTTCACTGATACAAGATTTAAAAAGGGGACAGGGAAGGAAAAGCTAAAAGAAAAGGAGGATTATGTAAAATTAAAATGGCAGAAAGCAACAAAACAGGGGCAGGGTATCCACGAGAAAGAGACAAAACGGGGCACCCCATGTCCTCAGAAGGAAATGTTCAACATAGTGACAGCCATTCAGACATGTGACCATCCTATAATGCTAGGTGTTCCATCTGGAAAAGATGCGCGGTAGACCGGGTTCCAACAAATAACTCTTTATTAGTTAAGGCCATGTCACACTGCCCAACAGATGAAAAAAGGACACAACGGACGAGCAAAATGTTCCATCCGTTGTTATCCGCTCTCAAAAGGGGCAAAAATTTGCATAAAGCAGAGCGGGATAACACGAAAAGGACGGGACGTGGGGAGGAGCAGAGAGGATGTATAGTAGGATGCAGAAGCAGATGCGTAGAGGATGGCGTAGAGGATGCATATGAGGATGCAGAGCTGGATGCGTAGAAGATGCAGAGCGATGCCCAGAGCGGGATGCGTAAGAGATGCGTAAGATGCAGACGGATGCGTAGAGGATAGCAGAGCGATGCAGAAGCAAATGCAGAGCGTTGAGCTGCATCCGTATTCATCCTTCTCAATCTGTGCTACTAACGCTGCGCAAGTCACTTCTTGCTTCCTCCCTGCGTCCGTTTACTGCTGGAACGGATTTGAGTTGTGCGGAGCACAGTGGATGCTAGAGGATATGCAGATGCGTAATGGATGCAGAACGGCATGTCCCACCGCTAATGCAGAGGATGCAGAAGGAAACGAAGTGTGAATAACATTTTAATCGTGCAAAAGTTTTGAGCAGCTCAAAAACTTTCTGAGCGGATGTAAACGTCAATAAACGGATGCTGGATGGATAATGAGAGGAAGCCAAAACGGAAGCCAGTGAGGTACATCATGTTTAACCAAACGGATGGCAGCTTTTTTGTCCGTTTTAAACATCCTCTTTGCAGACGTTGGTGCATGTACATGGGCTTTAACCAGCACAACCAGTAACGGAACATTGGCTCAGCCACGACAGCCCTCTTATATAGAGGCTTGCCTGCCGCGCTTGTAGCCATTGACAGTTACTTATCACTTTGCTGCCTTTGAAGCGGCTCCTTGGATTGTTCCCTAATGAACAATCTTTACTGGCCTAATCTAGGCCCAATCAAGAAGCTTTGTAGTAACTACGTCAAGTTATACAGAACAGCCCCTCCCCCTTTAGTTTAGATCCTACGTGAGTGACGTAGTCGCGCAGGTAGACACACATGGGGCCTCTTCTGGTCCAGTTTGACCTGCGCGGCTCATTCTTTCACACTAGAAACTTCAAGCGGGTTTCAGTTCAGGATCGCTGTCTCTCCGGCTCGTCTCAATGAGAAACCGCTGGAAGGTGAAGTTCAGCATTGCCGCTACACATTGAGTTGGCTCAGCGCCGTGGTTTTGCCGCCTCCGCTCCTGTGTTCAACCGCTGGTTTAGGCTTGGGGCCTGGCGGCCCCTTCCAGGATGGCTTCCCTTTCGCTTTAGAACTACCCTCCGATGGTTTCATCTAAACCCCGTAAGTGCTCTTTTGTTTGGTTAGCTGTTCTAGCATTTAAAATTCGAATGAGTTATTTTCTCACACCACATCTTTTGTATCTTGTCTGTTTCCCCCCATCCTTCGGTTTGGTTTATCATCGATTTTTATTATATTGAGATGCCACGGTCGTTTTACACGCTCGATGTTTCCGGGGAATGAAGCTGGTCATGTGCCACTGTCCATTCTCTTCATGTCCACGGTTAGTCGGTAGGACCGGGACCTGGTATTGTGTGATAGTGCTGGAAGCCAGAGAGGAGTCCCGCGGTAAAATCTTTGAATAAGATTCGGGTCGCCGATTTCAAATGTGCAGTATTGTCCTGGACCGAGTTGGGGGTTTCTCACAAGTGTAATTTGGTGCATGTCCTATCTAAACTGCGCGACTCTGAGATTTCTCCCCATGAACATCATAGACCTGGGCTCTGTTGTATGTTCTACTGGGAGTGATGTGTGTGTGGTCACACTAGCACCACGTTCAGCTTGTCTTGGACATTCCCCATGGTCCATTTATTCTAGGCCTTACTTTATAACAACTGACCATTCGTTCGGTCCCCTTACTTCCCACCGGTGTGAGCCGGCTGCAGGTTAGTGCATGGCGTATACCCAGGGAGCTAATACTGATTCGAATTGTAGAGCCGTTAGTATGCTGCGCCCATTGTTGATACCAAATACATCCAGTAAACATGATTGCAAATAAATTTGTTTTAGCTGTTTTATAAACAGTGTGGTTGTTGTGGATGACATAACTATAAACCTCCAACCAATATTGGAATATGCATCTACGACTATTAAGAACATGTCATAGCCCACTCGGTTGGCCTCAAATCAATATCGGATTCGACGACCAAGGCCTTAGTGCGGTCCCCCAGTCCCATATGCGCTGCGGTAAGTGTGGGTAAGCTGCTCTGACACTATGGCACTGTTGCAACCCTAGCATTCCAATATCCTTTTACCAGGCACCAGACATAGCTCCTCGGCCAGGCCTTTTCATTTTACTATGCCTGTGGGCCCCTCAGTAGCATACCAACACCTCTTCCAGCAGTCCTGGATGGAATTACCACACCACCCGATCTCCCACAACTAAACACCCTTTGTATTGGACAGTTTCAGTTTGTCTTAGTCCGAAAAGGGTAAAACTTTCAAAGTCTTGTGGCCTTGTCCGACCAAGCCTTTACCTACCCAAGTCAAAAACGCGGGCAGCTCACCTGGGCCTTTCGCCGTGGCCTCGGGCAACATCACATTTGTCAGACAATGGAAGTTTCAGAGGAGGTCTCTACTTGTAGGGCTGTGTGGTTGGAGCCCAAAGGTCGTCCTTATGGTGGTAATTGGTGCTTCCAGCCCCCTTTTAAAAAAGGCCCCGGTCTGCATGGGTGATTTGTTTCCCGGGTCGATGCAGCAAGGTATATAATAGGCGGCCAGGATTCTGACTGCACCTAGTCTCCGTGGGATAGAAGTTCGGTGTGGGTTTGTTCCCCAACCAAAATTCCCAGTAACGGTTATTGGTCAAGTCACAATGGAAATGTCCTCTCATAAAGGTATTTGTGAAAACGTTTTAAACTCCGGTGACCGATTGCCAGGGCCTACCTGTCTAGCTGCCTATAGTTGCGTTCCGCTTTGGAGAGCGTTTTCGAGTAAAAAGTGACGGGGTGCCTCTCTCCTGCAGGTAATTGATGGGCTCAGGATGCGCCGACTCCGAAAGGTGAAGCCGTCACAGTGACCGCAATGGAAGTGTATTACTAAACTGGAATAAGAAATGGTGTCTGAGGTTATAAGTCTTTTAATGCTTTGGAATGCTTTTGTTCTTTCATGACCCCGAAGTCCAACCTAGTTTTTTTTTATCCAGCAAATGGTGTAATGGTTCTGCTATCGTTGCTTTGTGGGGGAGGAATACTTCTATACGTTGATCAAAGACCCAAGGAATGCCTGTAAGTCAATTTTTATTTTTTGGCCTGGGTGTGTCTTTAATTGGCTTTGGACTTTTTTGTCTGTTGGGTGAATACCCTGTTCATCAATTAACAAAACCCTAAAAATTCGACGCGGTCGGTACTAGGCAGAATTTTTTTCCTTTTTAACTTTGGCCGGATTTCTCTCTAAATTTGGTAAGCACTTCTCTTAGTCTTGCTTCTAATTGGGTCATTTTTTTGCTGAAATAGGACGTCAAAAAGTAGGAAATGACCCCTTATCCATTTAATAGGTGTTCCAATGAGGCTTTGGAAACGCCTGGGGCAACCCTTACCAATTGAATGCCTGTTACATTGTGAATGACCCTCTATGCCTTACTATTGTTTGTGCTTTGGCCGTTATTTGGGTCTAACTGGAAGCTGCGATATGCCTGAGCCAATCGAGTTTCGTCAAAAAATTTTCCTCCCCCAAGTGAGTGCAAGTAAGTGCCGTACCGACTGGTACCCGGGTATTCGCTTTGCTGGCAGCGCATGGTTCAGGGTAATCTTGTAGGTCCTCCCGCCATGATGCGCACAGATCCATACAGGTTTACAGGTGTTTACATTGGAGTCCTCCCACCTCGCATGGTCAATTGGTTCTATGCCCCTTGTGCAATCAGTTTGTTTTAAATTGCTGCATCTATTTTGGGCTTTAAGCAAGGGGACTCGTCTGGCTTTTTAACCTTCTGGGGGCTACTGGGGATCTAAGCTAAAGGAAATTGGGGTCCCTGGTACCATCCTGAGGTGCCGTCGAAGAATGTCCTGGAATTCAGTAGCAGGTTCTCTTCCCCAATACGCTTGCGGCTATTCGCTTAACTTCCGGATCATCCGATGCCCCATGGTGCGAACCAATTCGATGCACAAGGAGGCCTGGGAAGTCTCGTTGGACTATCAGGGCAGTGGCAGACTTCGGCGTGTTGTTTGTAAAGTGACTTTTGAAGTGTCCTAGACCACATGGGAATCTATTTCCCGGTAGTCTTTGAGATTAATTTTTTGTTTCTTGAGTCTTTTTGGTTTTATGTTTGGAACCAACCCGCTCCTGATTTGTTCCAAGACACCATTGAATAGAAAAGATGCCTGTATCGAAGCTCTCCATTCACAAGGGCTTCCTTCAATAGTCATCTACAATTTGACTTTCTCGCCGCTTTCCGTCTGCGCTTCTGATAGTGACAGTCGGTGAGTTTTTCTTGGTTGCTGGTTCCCTTGCGCGCTCTGCCATTTTCTATCAGCCTGCCTTGGTGTCAGTTTCTGGTGGGGAATTACTGTGTCCTGCTAGGAACTGTTGTTCTTACGATTGTGGGCAGACTCTTTGATGTGTCCCCTTTCCTTGCAACAAAAAACCAACAGATGGCATCAAGGAACCTACACATCGGCCTCGGGAAGTGGTTCCTCCGCAGCCAGCGGCATTCCTGCCTAATTTCCTTCTTCTTTCCGTGCCTTTTTTGGTTCACGTACAGGCAATGGACCTCAATAGTCCATCTTCTTTCCTTTCCGCATGACTTTCTAGGTCCTTTGGTGGTGTGTGGCGTGGCAGCTTTGCTTCTTCCTCTGGGTAGGGTCGTCGTGTCCAACGTATGGCATTCATACAGTTTCATTGTGGCTGCTGATTTCTTCGCGGCTTCTGCAGCGGTGGCCTCCGCGATTGGCTTCTGCCACAGTTATGTTAGGTGCTTTTAATAGTTTGCTTTGTAAATGTAGACTCCTTAGACCTAACACAACACAATCATCGCATGGCCCATCCATATTCTGCGAACTCGCAGGCCTCCTCCAGATGGTGGGAGCTGCCACAAAATCCGCAATGGTCTCATCTTCACTCTGGTCCTTTTTATAAAACTCATGTCTCTTAAATAAGATTTTGAGACAGACGGCGCATAGTGATGCCTTATTAGCATTCGGTTAAGGTTCAGACGCAGGTCATCTGTTTTAACAGTCCTGGGTTTGCCAATGCCTTGCCATTTTGAATCACGGCGCGCCCACAATGTGTTAAGAAAGACAGCCTCTTTCGCTGATTATCGAAATTTCCTCATTTCGTTGCTCTCCAGAAACATCAGGAACGATTCGATATAAGACTCCAATCTTCTTCATTGGGTTAAAAGTGAGGCGGGCCACGTTGCTAGCCAAGCCATTTCGTCTAGCATGGTTGTTTTCTCGGCATGCTCGTCCCGCTTAGACGATCCCAACCTTAAGTTGCCAGTGTTCGTCTGGAAAAGACGCGCGGATCCGATCTTAGACTGGCTTCCCACAAATAACTCTTTATTTAGTTAACAGCAAACAGTTAAGGAACATTAGCTCAAGCCACGGCAGCCCTTTTTATAGAGGCTTGCCTGCCGGCTGTAGCCAATGACATTGTTTAACTTTGGCCGCTTTGAGCAGCTCCTTGGATGGTTCCTTATGAACCAAATCCATTTACTGGCCTTTCTGGCCAATCAGAAAAACTACTGGAACCTTCAAGTTATACAGACACTAAGCCTCCCTGAAAAACGAGAAAATGAGAATACAAAGATGACTCAAATCCTTGACATTGGCCTAGTTTGCCTGAGTATTAACGCTAATCCCATCTGGCGAACCCATACAGTCCAGATTTCAACGAGAAGCTCCAAAGTTCCTTTTAAAACATGGATGTTTTGCCCAGCTCCCCAAACACCACAAACCCTCGACTCAAAAGATTGTTTTATTAGGAATCTGCAGCCCCAGCAAAAGTTTCTCTGACAGGCTCACAAGTCCATACAGCCGGAAGATGAAACTTTTCTAAATCTACACTACGTCATCTCTCCACCCCCACACCTTTTATCTCCCAGAGCCTTGCA